>SMSQ01003239.1:261883-316450 GCA_019453375.1 Ctenoplectra terminalis | reverse complement strand
AAAAAAAAAAAAAAAAAAAAAAACACACCTCCAACGTCAATAATAGAAAATAATGAAGCTTCCAACAGAGAAAAGAAAATCACTCCGACACCAAAGCTAGGGTCAGAATTTTTCATCAATCGTTTTTTTATCGAGTTACAAAAGAAGAAATTAGCGCGGGAGTCAGACGAAGGCATAGAAATTCGATTTCCTCGCGACGCCAGATGTTTCGTAGCCCGTTCCTCTTTTTTTTTTTTTTCTCCCCCGATCGCTTTTCCGACCGATGGGAAACAATAACGACCGAAGGAAAATCGAGCAATCTCACCGCCGCGCGCAAACCCTCCGCCCCTTCGTGAAATCGTCATCGAGAGAGCTCGATAGGAAAACGAGTCGCGGAGTTATGGCTCCTTCGTCGGACTGGCAATCGAACGGACCGTATCGTCGAGATGAATTTGCTGTTTAAAACGGCAGAGACACCGGCTGCCGCTCGTTAACGGGTTCGATGGTTATTGGGAGGTCCGATCAATGAGCCTCTGTGCTAGGGATGCTTTCCGAAATGGCTAGTTTTCTCGGCTATTATCGCGAATATTGCCAGGAAACCGAAGAATTTAGCTTTATTAGACGATAGATTCTTCTCCGGGTTATGGGGAAGAGGTAAAGCGGAAAGTGGGTAATGAAAATTTGGTGTACGTTTTGTAATAAACGTAGCGTAATATAAGGGGTGTAAAGAGGTGATTGTTTTATTATTTTTACTTGGGTAATAGGGTAGTTAATTTGTATCGAAATTAAGAAACAGTTTCACGAGGTAGAGTTGCTAGAAGGAATATAAAAGGGTTGACGTGGCAATGGTGCGGTTATTGGTACAAAAGATCTGATTTATAGAAAAGTAAGAAGGTTCTCGGTGACAACTGTATGAAAATATCTTAGAAGTAATTTTCTTTCGTCGTCGAACTAAATATTTTCCAACTTTATTATTCTCAGTTGAGGGAAAATAAAATATGTAAGAGCGTCTAACACGCTCTAAGCATTAGACAAATTGAATCGATACCGTTTGGCAAATAACCATCTAAAACGTTCTACTAATTAATTGCCAATAATAATGTCGATGAATACGTTTGATCAAGTACAGGACGATAGAATCGATTTAATTCGACTCACCAAATATTCGGCAACTTCAAAAATGGCCGGTCCCCGCTGCCTTCGAGTGGACCCGGTCGATTTTCTGAAAAAATAAGAAAGAAAAAAAAATTGAACGAACGAAACGAAGTATTTCATTTCGATAATTTATGGATAAAGTTCGACGACTTCCGCGTTTCCTTAGCATCTAGATCGAACTTTTGCGCCGACTAATTATCGAGCGACGCGTAGCTGGAAAAAGAGGCGAACTTCGAGATTATTATCCCGAGAAAGTTCAAGCGACACGATTATAGGAGATATCATTAAACGCTGCAAAATTACTGGAATTTTATGCAATATTGCTGATTTCCACGACGCTGAAGGATTGCGTGTTACTTCTGTGTAAAACTCGAGCTATTTCTGTTCTACGTGTTATCATTTTCATCGGCTATCAATTATTTTACGATCTTTCGTTTCAGAGCTTATGCATCCTCGATTTTACTTCGCTTTTATATTCCATTGTTGAATAAGGAATTAGTAGATTCATGTTATTAATGGTATATAAATTGTGGTATAAATTGAAGCGTTTAATTGGTTAATTTGTGATAAAATGAACGAGGTACCTTCGGAAGGAGCTACTTTAAAAAGCTATTAAAAGAGGTAGACTACCAACTCTGTTTAGAACTTGCCACTGGTCTAGATAATAGTGTACTGCGTATTACAGTACTATCTGGATTGAATTACGTGCTTAGTGTGTTAATACCGAACAACATCTGATACGAGACTCTCTCTGTTTTCATCCAACAATTTTCTATCGGCAAGAGTGCATTTTTATCAAATTAAACGTTCTAATACATTTTCGCTCGAATTAAAAATACTTCGAAAGCGGTTACATTTCTCGCAACGCGAAGCATATTTAACAAAAATAAATACTCCGCGGAAGTGCAACAAACGAACACATCGTATCGTCCAACGAATCGCTACACTCAAACCACAGTATGCGTTTCGCAGCGCAGGAGAATAAAAAAAAAAAAAGAAAATTCCATCCAGCGAATCCCTCGAGTGGGCCTCGATTTTTCGAACTGGAAACGATCGGCTGATATAACAGCTCGCGAACCATTCTCGAAGCTGAAAAAATGGCCGAGCGTTCGTTACAACTCTCGTTTATCGAGAGACAGCCCCTTGTTTCGCCGGATCGCGTTCTCCGAAATCACGGAAAGCCGGATGGGTGCGCTAAACGACGCGATTCCCCGTCTAATTAATATTCATAGGCATAATTCGATCCATCGCGGGAACGGGAACTCTCGTATCGTCGGATTATAACCGGGATAGGTTCGGAGTGAGCAGCAAACTGAATTATCGTTCGCCGTCTTGCGGCGATTAATTGTTTTCGTCCGCTTACGGGAAACAAAACCGGAAGTTCCGTGTGCCTACCTCGTGATGAACAACGTTATCTGCCGCACGGCGGCTGAAAACTTGGGGAACGATTAATAGATCTTTAATTTCGTTTCATTGTTCGGGGAGAGTCGGCGGGAGATTAAAAACGAGCTGTTGGAGAGTTTCGCGTGAAATAGTTCGTGTTCCCTGGGTATAAAAGCTTGGTGAATAATGCGAAGTTGCTAGAGTTCGGGTTAGATTTTTGGTTAATTAAAGTTATATAAACTGGGATCCTGGGATTTAAGAATTTAGGGATTTAATATGTGTAAATTAGAATTTGGAGTTAGTGATTATTTTAGATGGAATTTTCAATGCTGGATTCGTTAGAGATTTTGTTGAAACTAAACCCAATTAAGAGTCTTCATTTTTTAATGAACGTCTATGGATTTCAAAGATGTTCCTTTGTCGCTAATAGACCGTGGACTTTGATGAATTTATAAGAAACTTAAGAATGCAAAATTGCACAGAATGAAATTATTTTCTACCAATGTTCTACTTTCTTTCGCTATATTTTTAAAAACATAAATTTTCGTAAAAACCTGCAGTCTAGTCATCAATTTCAGGTAACGTCGTCGTAACTACATAATTCTGTACATGATCCGATTATTAAAGATTGATAGAACACTTTAAAAAATTATCACTTTAAAGAACACTTTAAAGAACACTAAAATTATCTCGCTACAGTTCGCTCAAATATATCTCCAACCGACTCGATAATCAGAACCATCGTTGGATATCCCGTTCGATATACTTAAGTCTACCAGACGAGAATAGGACCTACCACCTATCTCGTGTCATCGTACAGTAATAATGTCGAGGAAATTCACCAGGAGCAATCTAATAAATCGGTAATCCACTTTGGCCACAGTGAAACGGACACTATTTCATCTAGGTGTCCAGCATCGTGCACACACGTCTCATTGATCGTTTAAACTGTCTTCCACTAAATAACTTTTACGTGACTCGCTAGGTTTCTGCTTTTCCAAGCAAGAGTTTACGTAAGTTCAACCGGAGAAACGGTCGCGTCACCACGACAGGGACTTTCCTAATTTCTATTTCCGGTTCCCACGATGACGTCAGGATTTGTCATCCCTGCTGGAACGGTGTACCCGCCCTCCACGCGCCATAAAATATATTACGTTCTGTCCACCATTTGCCAACGGAGACGCTCTTGTCACGAGGATAACGATCGCGAGACGACTTCCCCAACTTCTCGGTACCATTGCTTCGTCTTCGTGGAATTTAATTATCGTTGTTGTTAAATCGATCCGATGTTATTCGGACGATTTCTTTTATAGCGGTCCATTTCCATATTGCAAAGTGAAAATGAAATATCTCAGGATGGAACAGATATTCTTCGATAGTGAAAATTATTTTAGGAACGTCTTAAGCGTTTCGCGAACATTTCTCGATAAGTAATTTTCAAGAAAATTAGTAAATAAAAAGAGAATATTATACAAGAGATACTCCTGTCCTCGTCCCCATAACTAACCATAAATTCTGTCCATAAAATATCAATCACCCTTGCACACTACACAATTCAAGCTCAACACGTGTGCCTCCCCCATTGTCGCGATTAAACCATCCAGAAAGATGGTACGAAAGGCGCCTAAACACGCTGGTCATCAATCTTGAATCGATTCACATTTTGTTAACTCCTAATAATACCGGAACACCCTAACAGTCCCTCGACTCTATCGTGGTGCGTGTTCAGGATACAAATGAAATACGGATGAACCCGTCACGGACGACTAAATGGCCGATGGAAGAGAGAAAACTGCGTACGATCGGCAAAGCTACAAAGTCCCCGGGTAAAGGTACACGGACGCGAGATCAGCTCGGGCCATCGATCGAGGAATCGTCGACGGTAACTTATGGCAGGCACCCGTTCTGCTTTTCGTACGTTCTGCCATCTCCCCTTCGATTCACACTCGATTCGACGCGGAGCTTACAAGCTGCAGACTCAGGCCTGTCGCTAGAAAAATGGCAGCCGTTCTCCTTCGGCGACCTGGAGTATTTCATCGGCTCCTTTTTCCTGTCGCCGCGTGGACGCCGTGTCCTGCGTCATTAATTTTAACGATCGCCGGAGCACGACCAGCCGTGACAATCGTGCGTCGTTGCACTCGTCTTCGAGTCGAAACAGGGGTGGTTTCATTGATAAATGGTGGTAGGGAATGGAGGAAAAGAAACAGGAAAAAGGGTTTCGATTTCTTTTCGAGGAGGGTTGAAGAATGGTTTCTTACAAATAATCGATCTCCTTTGAGTATAACTATAATGGTTACAAAAAATATTTTCTTCTTTATTTACCGATCGAGAAGCTGAATACTTTTTGGAATCACTGTATGTTTGGGTGGCAGAATAAGGTGTTGATAGACTCTTGGGGAAAATAATTATTTGTGGGAATATTGAATGATAATTTGTTAGAATTGCGAGGAAAATAGGGTGACAGAAATTTGAGATTTATCAGGGATTATTAGGTAACGATATTACGGGATTACGAGAAAAGTAGGGGATGAAAATTCGTTATAACTCCAAAAATAAAGCTGGAGTACCGAACTTATGATCGTTTAATACTTCTTTCTTGATTTGCTCCCTCGATGTACCCACCGGAATACTGACACGCAATTAGAAGTCCGAACCTTGAGAAAATCAATACGAATCCCTGGCGGAGAAGAGTCGGAAACTTTTCTCCATTTAAACGGAAGTTGCCTGCTTCAGGGCTCGATCATATTGATCCTGTAACTGGAATATCTAATTTGCTTAACGTTCGATGTCAAAAACTTCGAACCGCTTGAAAAGATCTTTGCCATTCCTTAAATACAGTTTTAAATCTTCGCGGAAATCTTCATTGAGGTAAATCGTAGGAGCAATTATCTAAGACAGTATCGAATTTACATCCTAATTTCAATAATTGAATCAACGAGACCGCGATTAAAAAATATAACAAAAAAATTATGCAAACCTATCAAATATTTTTAAAAACCATCTTTACCAAGTATCTTCCCAAGCATTTCCAAAGACACTGTTCAACCACAAAAAATTTCCACAAATATTATTCAACCAACCAAAACATTTTTTAAACCAACATCCAATTCTACCAAATATTTAAAAAAAAAAATTATCCAACTGCAGAAAATATTTTTAAAACCATTTCCCAACTCCACCAAAAATTTCCAAAAACTCTTTCTAAAAAAAAAAAGACGAACGTCCAAACCCCACCGAAATCACATCGAACAAGAACTTTTAATCGAATCACCATCACCAGAAATCGAGCAGCGGGAATGCCGGCGCGTAATGTTGCCAAATTCTCGTTAATTGCGATTCCGTCGACTGCCAGCGCATCACACGGCACGTGCCAAAAATCCTTTCGCGACTCCACCTTTTTCCAACCCCGATCTCTATTGATTTTGGCACTTAAACCCGGTCGCGACGCTCACCCCTTTTCCTTCGCATAATAATAATCCCTACCCCTTTCCCTTCCTCTTCTTTCTCCTCGACGGAGACGCAATTATAAGCAGCCAGCCTCTCGAGGATGCACTTGTAACACGCGTCCGTGTTTCTTGCGTACGCAAGCACGTGCGTGTTCCTCGAGTAGTCCTGCAATTATTCATCGGGCCACGATCGGGCTCGGATACTCGAGAATTAAAAAAAGGGGAGGACGTTAGCCATGGGTCGATGCTAATAATTATTATTGTTCCATCGGTCCCTTCCTACGTTCCACGATAAATGGGCGAATGGATGGGGATGGAGCATGGTACAGCGCGATAAATAAAGAGGACATAGTAGTTCACTTTTGCTCACGGCTAATTAATGAAATTATTCCGAGGCTAGAGCCACCGGCTCGTGCTATCGTCGGTTAATTTCGTTAGAGTGCTATTTAAATGTCGTCTTCGAGGAATTTTAGCGTTTTAGGCGACGTTACTGGTGACCTCCTTCGTCCGATGAAGCTCGAGCTGTTGGTCGATTGTTAGAAAAATTGTTAAATAACGGGGAAGCGTAGGATATAGGTGTCGCTTTGAAATTTTCGAAGGATTCTTTCTTTTGGATAAAAAAAAATCTTCATTGATGCGATCGTAGTAGAGCGTGTTAAATGAATTTAGAATTTTTGTGACAATTAATATTGGATAATCATTAGGAATATTAATATTAATATTCTTAAAATTATTCTTCCATCAGAGGGTTAATAGGGAACAGCGAAAGGGATGCTGTAGCTATTGAAATGTTCGAAAAGTGTTTTTTTTTTCTTTTTAGGATTAATTATTCGATGGTGTTACTGAGAAAGTTTCATTGATGAGCTGCTTTATTATCTCCGATTATGGTCGAAACGATCGTAAATGTTGGAGTTAATACCGTGGGAGCAAGTTAACGGAGTGAAGATGACCTGGTTCGATGCTTCGCGAGCTCAAGACAGTCAGAGTTTTGCTAAAATTAATATCCGCACGCCAATAGGATCGAATTATAGTGCATGGAAGTTCCGACTGACGGAAATAGTTCCACGTGGTTTCAATGCAGGGAGAGGAGATAATTGAAATTCGACGGGGAGATACTCGGACCAGGTGGTTAATTAAGTTCGAATTGTCGGCAGGCAATGGCGAATCTCGTCGAAAATCTGTGTCGTAACATTTCCCCCTCCTCTCGTATCAATATTGAGAAAAAAAAAGTGGTTGGTACCTTTTGTCGGTGATTTTTAGTTATTGGAAATCGATCGATCGGAAATTAATAGTCTTCTGCTCTGCGCGATAATTGTACAGCTGTTCTTACAGTCTTTCGCGATAACTTGAATCTATCATCGACAAGAATAATTTACGCTTGTGCAAAATTGTCAAAAATTTCGTCGACATTGCAACCAAAAATAATCTTCCAAACCGACTTCATAAGAACCCATAAAAATTCTTGAAGCCTGCGAACACCATGCTCGCCCTTACATTCGATATAAGATGCGAACTTCGCTAACTGAAATTCCTAAAAAAAAACCCAAATAAAAGAAGACTGAAAGAAAACTGGAACCTCCACCGTAAGACAAATCTCCGAATATTAAATGAACCAAGAAATGGCCGAGCTGTTTATACGAGTGCTTTACCTGTTTCCACGAGGTGACTAACGGGCCAAGCCGACGTTCCATTGAGGTAAGATCTTCGCGAGGCGGTAGAATTTTAAGTGACCTCTTAGATTTATTCGCCACCAGTTCGCGGATAAGGCCGGTTTATCGAGTTATCGAGTTATGCCGCGGAATAGAAGGCTTACAACGGGAGCGGACTTCGAAGGAAGCTTCCTGGGGGCGAGCATCGCGAATGATTCACCCCTCGGTTTAAAATGTAGGCGGCAATGAAAGGGTTCGGAGGAAGGGGAACAAGTTTCACCGGGAGGAGGTATATCGAGGTTATTGAATCGAGACGCGTTGTTCGTTTTCGAGAGACCGCGGACGGCTCGGTGCTTTTCCAAGAGGCTTTCTTCAACCTCTTTTTTATTTTATTATTTTAGTTTAAGCTCGAAAGGGTGTTTCGATGATGCTTCGTGAATGGGTATGCAGATGCGTGTTGTGTCCAAAGAATAACTTGACCATCGATCTGTTCTTTCTTTTTTTATTGTTATTATTATGTTCGAAAGGGATATAGCATCGCGTTGTTCAGAAATCTCATGGATCGAACATAAAACAGATCACCTCGCATACCTTGCCACAGAACACTGCATAATTTTCGCAAGTAATTTACTTTCGTTTCCCAGGGTTCCAATTTCACCGAGAATCCATTACATGGCAAGTTATGAAAGGCTCCGAGAGGGTTTCCTCTTCGGAGCCGTAATACAAATACATCTCACGAATCGAATAAAAGTTTCCACGGAGCCTTAATAAAAGACATTTAACAAATTATGAAGTCTCATTATGTACTTAGGCCGCGGTGCAATAATATTAATTGCAAAAGTCAGGCACTCCGCGGTACGGATATAAAGCCCGCAGGCTTATTTCATTAATAAAAGCTAAGTTTCAAGCCCTACCGGGTTTTTCTTTTCGTAGGACGAGCAGATTCCAAGATTAAAAAACTTCCTCTGACCGTTATTTAAAAGCTCCGCTGAAGAACAATTTATAGACGCGCGAAGCCACGCGTCTAGCTATAATATCCGCGAGCCAGCGACGATAAATCATGCGAATCTTCGCTTCATCGTTCCTCGTCAACGTCCAAAGCGTTCCTTTCAGACGCACCGTCTTGGAAAACCTCTTTGCGTCGGCTTAAATAAAAGGCGAACAGTATCCTCTCATATTTTAAATATTAGCAGTTTGCTTCGGTTAAAATTCTTTAATTCTTTTTTCTACATAAATATTAAAGATTTCACGCGTGCAAACTTTTCGTAAATTATAAAGCAAAGATGGTGAAATCGCGTCTCCGATATTAAACAAAAACAAATAAACAAAAATAGAATCGTGCGATGAACAAGACACAGAGAGAACGCTTACAAGCGCCACGTTTCGCCGGAACCCCCATCCCCTTGGCACGATTTATCGATTGTTCGACCCATTTAAGATCGCTGTTTTTCATTTTAACGCACTTATTTGACCGACCAATCTATTCGATTGATCGTCTGGGGCATGATAAATCAACATTTCGTTGTTTTAATATATCAAACACGGCTTTCAGCCCGGCTATGATAGCAATCTATATCCCGGAAAGCTGCCAAGCCAAAAGTGAGTCGTAAAACTTGACTGAAAAATTCCACCGAAATGCTGCATAACATTGTTTCTTTCCACTCGTTTTTTTCTTTTTTTTTTTTCAACCGATCCCTCTTCGTACATTTTCCGACCCAAACGAGTTGCAGTGAGTACCATGCGTAATAAAATCGACATTTGTTCCCGCATTTCGTGGCATGCAAACGAAAAGAGACATAAAATAGAATGCCCGACAGCTTTCATTCGCGGTGTACGCTTGTTCTTTCGCAAATTTTATTTCAACAGATACATGCGATGGGTGTGAAATTAAAGAAAGAGGATTATTGTTCGCGAGGCTGAAAGTTTCAATTCCACAATGACGCGAACAATCCGCGATCGCAATTGGAAGGGCTTGTTTCTGGTCCCGATTAAAAGAACGGCTTGTTTAGCTCGCAAACAGTTGCTTCTCTGTATTCCACGAATGGTATAGAGTTTTATGGATTCGAATGAAGTTCCTACATGCGAAACTGTGTCGTAAAATTTCGACCTGCTTTTGGTGGGTAGTTTTTGGATAGTACCCTGTGTGTTCTCCACAATTCTCGCCGCCCTCTTACTTCCTGCGCCCGGATAAACGCAAGCTGTTGGAGGAATACATGTTAATACGGAGGCGGAGTTTGAATACGAATCTAATAAAATTTGTTACATAAATCCTAGAAACTTGGTGGTTCTAAATTTCACGCGTGGTAAGGGTAGAGGAATGTATGTTTGCTATTTCTAACGGAGAGGCTACTTAGTTTTCGAGAAGCTGATTTGCAATTCATCGTTCGTCGCAAATCATGGACGTACACGGGAGATAAAAGTCTGAAGAAGAAGAGTAGTTTCAGATACGGGTCCGTCTAGGCTCATCCATCATTCTAGCAAGACATCATCCACGAACGTGCAAACTGCGAGAAGAAAGCGTGGCGATGAAGTATCGTGTATACCTCGAATATGGATCCTGCTATTCGAAAGCTGTCCTATCGGCTGTTGGAGTACATAATGCTGCGAAAAACATATGGTGAATATTTTCTACTCGAAACTTTGATACAGTTTAAAACATCTCTCCACACTGTTTACAGTGTTAATTTTTAAGCCTATCGATCAAAACGTATTGACTCAATTTCCTGTGAGATGTCCTACGACGAATAATCTTTCGTTTAAAAAAATTAACCAATTTTCCAAACATTCTCCAAACCTAGTACCTCGTCTAATAATTTCAACGCACCAGCAACATCGAAATCGATCGATGTCCCTCGGGTACCAGACGCACCACAAAAGCCAACTCCAAAAAAAAAAAAAACAAAAAAAAAAGAAGGATTCCAAAGAGGCATGCGCAATCCCGTGTAGGGAATGGTCGAAACCGCAGAACGGCGGTTGTATCCCAAACAACCACCGCGAAAATCCCAGCAGCACTTGTGAAAATGTTGCATACGTTCTACGATCCGACTATTCGTGCACCACTCTTCCAGCAGGGGTTGAAAAAAGGTAAAAAGACCAGGGAAATCGCGAGTCCCATCGGGCTGTTGCCGCTACTTGTAACAGGGCGCGTAATAAAATCGAAATTTGTCGGTGCAACGTTGAGGCTGGTGGAAAGAAAAAGGGCGAACGAGGGTTGAAGGGGTTGGAAAAAGCAGGGAAACGAGGGACGCGGTGGTGAAACGACGACACGGGGTGCCACGAAACCAGTCTCTGCTTTGTCCGAGAGCAAGTCGCATGTCGACCGTACCGTCTGCGACTATACTTCATAGCCTCGCGCGTCGCATGCAAGTTTAATCTTGTGGAAGTAACGCAAATGCAGTACCCACATAGCAGCGGGCCAGCCCGTGCCGGCTGCCTGAATAATGCATTTATGTATGTGTCCGCGGATATGCTGCTCTCGCCGCTGCGAATCCCTCGCGAGGACACGTTCTCGATGTTCCACAGAGAGAGAGAGAGAGAGAGAGGAACCGAGCCTGGCCTACTTGGAGCCTTCGATCAACGAGGCTGTCACTGGTATAACGCGATATGAACTGTATTTGCGTTACGATTATGGCCCCTTCGACTCCACCTAGTAGGTTTGATCGTCTCTTATTAGCTTTCANGCTAAACGACGCGATTCCCCGTCTAATTAATATTCATAGGCATAATTCGATCCATCGCGGGAACGGGAACTCTCGTATCGTCGGATTATAACCGGGATAGGTTCGGAGTGAGCAGCAAACTGAATTATCGTTCGCCGTCTTGCGGCGATTAATTGTTTTCGTCCGCTTACGGGAAACAAAACCGGAAGTTCCGTGTGCCTACCTCGTGATGAACAACGTTATCTGCCGCACGGCGGCTGAAAACTTGGGGAACGATTAATAGATCTTTAATTTCGTTTCATTGTTCGGGGAGAGTCGGCGGGAGATTAAAAACGAGCTGTTGGAGAGTTTCGCGTGAAATAGTTCGTGTTCCCTGGGTATAAAAGCTTGGTGAATAATGCGAAGTTGCTAGAGTTCGGGTTAGATTTTTGGTTAATTAAAGTTATATAAACTGGGATCCTGGGATTTAAGAATTTAGGGATTTAATATGTGTAAATTAGAATTTGGAGTTAGTGATTATTTTAGATGGAATTTTCAATGCTGGATTCGTTAGAGATTTTGTTGAAACTAAACCCAATTAAGAGTCTTCATTTTTTAATGAACGTCTATGGATTTCAAAGATGTTCCTTTGTCGCTAATAGACCGTGGACTTTGATGAATTTATAAGAAACTTAAGAATGCAAAATTGCACAGAATGAAATTATTTTCTACCAATGTTCTACTTTCTTTCGCTATATTTTTAAAAACATAAATTTTCGTAAAAACCTGCAGTCTAGTCATCAATTTCAGGTAACGTCGTCGTAACTACATAATTCTGTACATGATCCGATTATTAAAGATTGATAGAACACTTTAAAAAATTATCACTTTAAAGAACACTTTAAAGAACACTAAAATTATCTCGCTACAGTTCGCTCAAATATATCTCCAACCGACTCGATAATCAGAACCATCGTTGGATATCCCGTTCGATATACTTAAGTCTACNGATGTATTTGGTTTTTGTTCCAACACGTTTAAAAAGTTTCTTTCGATGCAAGCACGCGAACACCATACGATAAGACCAATTTCCTCGATGATAAAAATCCTTAGATTTCAGCCGGCTACCGACGATGTCGATATTTGAATTTACTGCGGCTTCCGGTTGGGAACGGCGTCCATTATTGGTGAATCGATGCTCTCATACCTCGAATATTTCCATGCGGACGTTATCCGTAACAATAAACGTGAGTACAAATATGGCTTTCACGGAACGGGGATCCTTTTTCTCTTCTGCATGTTCAATATCACCGTTCTACGAAATTGATCCAATTAATTTGTTCCTATGTCTCATTCGTTCCTAACGTTCTCTATTCCCTTCGATAAATACCGATGTAAAATCACGAAACTCACAATCGACCAACGACGAAGATATTGAGAAAAAAGGAAAAAAAAAATTAGATTTGCACGGAGGAATTGATTACCCCGAAACAAAGAGCTGACAAAGAAAATTCTTGAAAGCGTCGTCCCCTATTCAGAAATTTTAATCGTGACCAACGAGGAGCAGCCGTACCACGTGCCCTAAATATCCTTTGTGCACACTTGCCTCTCCGTGGTCTTCCCGAAGAAGATTAGTCCTTTTTTTTTTTTTCATTTTTGCTTCGACATCTGCACGCGGATGCGGCCATACGAGAAGACAAAGTGAGCAGTCTTCGTGATTATACCTCTCGGTTGCACGAATAGCCCGCGAAAGAGGTCAGAGTCCAGGGTTCGATGACCATGCTCTCCGACTCCCACTATGCATCATGCAATAACCAGCCTCTTTTTCATACTTTCCGCACGATACGCCGAAAATACAGCCTCTGTTATTCCATTTGATCACAGTCCTCTTTACCACGAACGTGGCAGACACAAGAATCCACCATCGAACAGAAGGAACGCGAGGCGGAGAGATAAGATCGGCATAAATTTCTCGAACAATCTCCAGCAATTTGAACCGGTTACATGCTCCGGACTGGAGTAGGCTGCCGATTAACGAATAAACACCGTCGACAAAAATCAGATTGCAAACAATCCCGTACGGAGAACTAAAACGACATTAATAATTAGATCGGAGCCTGTTTCGAGAAGAAAGGGGGTAGAATAGAGAGGGTATCAATTTTCCAGCACGAGGGGGTGTCCCCCCCGCCATAATTGAGATATACTATGTACATAAGCACGAATCACTACGGGGAAGTCTCTCTCCTCTAGGCTAATAAATCGTGCATAATTCAAGCCCCCTTACGTAGCCTGCAATGCGCCGATACTTTTGAATAATGCAACCTGCGCCGAACATAACCGTGAAGAGGGTCGGGTTCGTCGTCGTGCGGCTCAGCGTGCGCTTAAATACTCGCCAGTTTGTACTTCTGACAGCGAAGAGAGCCTACCAGAACGCGGGCGGAATTGATTCGCCACGCTTTACGCCGATTTATTCCGCTCCCGACCGTATTCTGCACGCTCTGCCTGGTTAACGACTCGAACACCGAGCACCTAACCGTTTTCGTGAGAACTTTTAACTGTGAGGAATTTAACACCTTCGAGGGGAAGTGTTTCCTGCATAGAATCATCTTTTGATGAAGTAAAATCTTTAGGGGTGCTTTGAGAACAATTCGAGGTATGTTAAGGTCATCTTAGGAAGGTTTCATAGACTGGAGTTGTATGGAGTGTATCATAAAAGTGAAACAGGGTGTATTTCTTAAAATGATCGAAGATAAAAATAATGCACGCAGTTTTATGAGTCGATGCATCTAAAAAAAAAAAAAAAACAATTGCACTATTTTTTAAATAAAACTTTATACTTTTAGGTGTGCTAAAAAATTAAGTTATGTATACTGTAGAGAGTAGCAACTTAAAAGTATACAATTTTTAATAACACACCCGTGTTATTAAATGAGAAATACAACTTGTTTCACTGAAGTAGAACACCTTCACACAGCGTACAGAGGTAGACATTAATCCTGTCTCGAATCAAGTAGTTCACGGTGAAGCGAAGTTTCACGGAACCACGCGGTCAGATCAATTTCCAGAGGCGCATGCAACCCCGCATGCAAATCACCGAAAAAACTCTACGGTCAGCAGGATTTGAAACTTTCTTCTCGGCACACCTGAAACAAGCTCTCCGCTCCTTCCCATAAGCGTCCCTGAAAAACTTGCCCGGGATGAGACACCGTGTCGCCACTGGTCCAGCGCAAAATCTCAGCTTCTCTGCTTCTGTTTCCATCTTGTTGCTTTATTCATGGATCAACGGAGGGAAACCGGGGTTCTTCGAGTCGCCTCAGGTATACACAGGCGATTTCAAGAGCGTGCAAATTAAAGTTTCAACGTGGGAGTTCCTCGAGAACGAGCGAGACGGAGAGATAAAGCTGAAATTCTATCGGATCCAGAGGATGGATCCAACCCAAGAGTGTTCCAACGGCGAAATTCGCCGCTTCCGTCACGATCGATCGGCCACGGCTACTACTTCCGCAAGCATCCAGCCACTCCGCGGAATTGCCGGTTCTGCTGCATCAGATTATGCGGCGAATTCCTCAACTTATGCACGGAATTAGATTTATAAGATCGAACGATTTCTCGCGACCACCGAGGATGGAATACGCCGCATACTTGGCGATCGCGTGATTAGACGGCCCGATGCTCGGTTGTTGGGAAAGGAATCGCTCTTCTCGTGGAATGGACAAGTCTTGGTTGTAATTTAACGGTGTTTGGAAATGTTGGTGAAGATTTGTCGAGAATGGGAAGTCTTGGTCGATGAATTTGTAGGTAATGTTCTCTGTCGAATGCTGTGACGAGTAATTTGTCGTGTTCGGGTTAAGGATTTAGTATTTGAGAAGGACACTGTATCTATTATAACGTAAATGACGAAGCGCTAACGCGTATCCGTATAGTACAGAATATTTTTAAAGTTATATTATGCGGAAGAAATATCCTGCAGTTGTTCTCATAAAATTAGATTTCTATATCCTTAATAATAATCGCTCGAAAAATGAATTAAAAATCGTCACGGAACGTCCCAACAATCATCACGAGCATATAATAAATTTTGTCAAAGTTCAAAAGGATTGGAAAATATAAATAAAATTATCGAACCGTAAAGCGAATCCTTTCTCGTTACAAACGAAAATCGGGAACGATATTAGCCCGCGTGGCTAAATATTTCACAACAAACCAGAGAAAATTGGTCCGGTCAGACAAATACATTTTCCTCTCCGAATATCGAGGATCCTCGAAAATTTCGCGACTTCATTCACGAGGAAAATTATTTGAAGTCGTAGCGTGGGACCGGTCGACGCCCGCTTCCGTGTTTGCAAATGGCAATCGCGTGCTCCGGATAAAATCATTTCGCGATATCGAAACGCTGACGGCTAATGTACACGACGAAAATAATATCTCTGCGCTGATAATCGGTGTACAATCGTATCTTTGTTTCTCGTGTGAACCAACGATCGATCAATTCCGCCGGAACAAAGAGATCAGATGGCCCAGGCCGAGCAAAATAATTAGTTAGAATCATTAATTGGCCGACCGGCTACATTCATTTTCATTTTCGCCAGCAATCGACGAATCGATCGTTTATCCCATGATTAATGGGATACCAGGCGTGTAACTTAATTGTGGGACACGATAAAATAATGTAGATACGGTTAATCCGCGTGGCTGGCTGTGTTAAGCAACCTTTGTTACATTAATTTTATCGAGATATCCACGACAGATTTCGCGCGTTTGTTACACGGTTCTAGCTCGTTAATAACGCAGTCGACCCTGCATTGCATTAGTTGCTTTGTCTCGGAACTTGTCGATGGGAAAATTCGGAAAAAAATCTGTTCTTCGGGTTGTAAACTTTAAGTTCCAAAGTCATACCCTTATTCTTAAAGGAATCTTGTTCAAATATTTTTATTTCTAAATTCAGATTTTTGAACATGGGTTTATGATTAACTACGAGCGATCAAAGATCCCGAGTCTAAATTTACATACATTAAATATCTCACGAATCAAACACGATACGATAAAAATGTACTTTCCTCCTGTCGATTTCATTAATCTGATTCAGAAAAACAGTCGATGGAACTTGGAACCAGGCAACTAAGCAAACCGATACCTGAACAGAACAATAATTGTTGGATCGAAACTCAGGCGATGCAAGTGGCGTCTGAAAACTCGAATGTCCATGAAAACGGAGTTCTTTCATACGGTGGCCGTCACGAGAAATTCCGAATATCCGTGGCTGAGCTCTCAGAGTGCTTTTAAGCCACTCCAAGGGATTGCTGCCCGCCTCTTAGGGGATTACCGTATGCATACACGTGTATTTTGGATCGTATCGTGCGGCCGTTGCCTCTCGAAAAGATTATTACCTGCATTCACGTCAGTTCACCGTTCCTTCACCAACCGCGAAATTATCGAACACTTCAGCGGTGTACCAGAATTTTTCGCAAACCTTTCTTGCCCATTCTAACACCGCAAAGCGAAATAAAAAACAAAGAAATAATTTGAATCGTATAGTTATCCCTTTTCCAGGTTTCGATCGTATGTGCTTAGCGTTTAAAGCTTGATTTCCATTTTATTCCTGATTTTTCGATAACAAGTAGCACAATGCTGCTAAAAAGAAACGACACGGAAATTGAGATCGTATCGATAAACTGGTGACCAGGGTTACTGATCGTTGGGCCTAGATTGCTGACTCTTTCTGTCAAATTAGTCAAGTTAATGCAATTTTAAGTAGCTCAATCGGCACAAGAACTATGCTCGAAGAATCGGACAGAAATTGCTTTGCATTGCTCCGGTTCTATGAAGCGAATGAATACTTTGTTGCACGACTACTTGTGAAATTTAAATTAGAATTTCAGTTTCTTTGCCTGCAGTAAGTTTCTTGAAAAAAAAAAAAAAAAAAAAAGTTTGAAACGGAATGCTTAATCATAGCGAATTTTTCAGACTGCGTATCTGTCACGTTTTTTTTTAATTTTCTTTTTTTTCCCACCGTTCCTTTATTCGGAATAAAATGACGCATAGGAAATGAAGGCCTTTTAATTCAATATGCAAGCGGCGTTCTTTTCAATGTTACCTAAGACGTCGTTAACTTTCATCGCTTCCGCCGCCTAGGCACGTTCGGTGCGTTTATCATTGCTCACATTTCATTTAATTCACTCTTGCCACGTTCTTTTCTACCCCTTTCCTTCGCCAGAATTACGAGGAAGGAAAGAAACGGCGGAATTTATGGTAACTACGATGTAACATGACGCGGGGCTTCGATTCGCGAATATATCGACTTACAACGTACAAAATTGTTACTATGGAAATAATAAACATCGTTAGACATAAAATATCTTTTTTGTTGCGATAATGGGTTCGGTGTTGTAAAAACCAAATGGTGTCGAACGTAAAATTGCATATCACGTTTGTAACATTTTTCAAATTTGTTTTACTCTTAATCATACCGTTTTACCAGTAATAAATTAGAAACTCGATAATCGTTGGTTAAAAAGGAAACAATTTATTTATATTTTAAAAGAAATATACCTTCTTCGCTTCAATTACATATTACGGTAAAAAATTCTTCGTTAAGGCTTATTAATTTTTTATCGAACACAAGCTTTATATTTTTAAAAATTTCTACTTTACAGTAAATATTCTTTAGCAAAAGAAATCAGTGAGTCTGGAAAGATATACTCTAGTCTGTATTTTACCAATAAAATACGTCTTAATGTATCTCTTGTTAAGGAAAAACATAAGAAGCGATCGATACGCTGTTTGTCAGACAGAAATTTCTTAAACGTTCACGGGTGCATCGTGAAGATGCAGATGCTCGAATCGCAAGGGTTGAAAACAGTATGTGAGAAAGATAAAGAGTCATGTGAACGAGAGACGTCTTGGTAGGACATATATTTCCGTGATGCCAAACGATCGCTACGTGTTTCGTTTTGTGTGTCAGTCCGCGACAGTTTTATCCGTCAAGTTTGAATGAAACGTCCTCCGAACGAAAATTCTGTCGTCGATCACATTTTTTTTCCCACGATCCGGTTAAAATGTTGCAAACGCACGACACCTGACTTTGCAAGAAATGAAAAATACTCGCGCGTTCAATCGTTGCTTCCTTCCCTCAAAAACCGTAGAATCGTACATGTACATTTTGCAATGATATCTGCTTTCTAATTTCTTTTGCACTTATTTATTCCACGCGTTGATTCCTCTGAGTGTATTATATATACAAAAAGTTATGTTTCTTAAAAAAATCGAGAACTAAATAAGATAATGTATTAAAATAGATATCAAGAAGTTAGCAGACGAGTGGAAAACTTTCTGAAAAATAGAGGAAAACTGATGGACACGCAACATTTATTATTTTGTTTCACTCCTAAAAATCTAGCGACTTCGACTCACAAAAAATTACAATTAACCATATCCTAACGTCACTAAAGCACCCCTTAAGGATTTATAATTCACCCTAATTTACCCGAAACTTCTCATCAGTGCTAATCGAAGATTTCAATCCTACCCTCTCTTTCGCACAAACACCCCCGCTATTTTCGCAAGCAACAAGCTTTTTTCGCTACCCTAGGGTAATTCGATTCTCAAGATCCGCCATGGAAGATCCGTTGTCCCATCCCGTCAGGGGAATAGGACTGTCGCTGAAAGGAGGACACGTGAACCGTGTTCTCCGATGTTTGCGCGTCGATGCATCACGAGAACGCGGAAACATGGAATTGGAAATACGAGGAAGCGCTCGTATCTCTTCGACTAGTAGCCAGGGGACGACTCTTTTCTGTCAGGACGAGAGGAAGTATCCCGTGATAATCAATAACGCTGTAAAATCAGATTCGGCTTATCTTAATTCGTTCACTTCTTTTTTGGAGAACACAGCTAGAAGATTGGATTTTATCTATTTATTTAGAAATTATCAATTTCATTTAACAGACCTCTCGCGTTTCCAGAACCCTATAACTCGCACGATACTCGCATTCTCACAATTTATAATTCGTTTCGATGATCACCACGAAGCCTAACTTGAAAACCGAAGCCTAATCCAAGAGTTGGCTGCCTCGAAACTCACGAGTTGCGACACGACCTTCATAACCAGGCCAACTTCCGGAATTTGTAATCAGCCCAGGGCGAAGGAATTGCGCCGGGGGAAAAGGGAATTTTCTGTTCCTCGGGTGTACGGGGTTCGCGATAAATTCCATCGGGACGCCATGGTTCCTTTATTACGCCCCCTTTAGCCCCTTCCAACCGGATTTAACGTACCGCGCGTGCAATGTACATCGATATCCTGCTCGGATGCATGCCGGGTTAATGGGACTTCGTAGAGGTAATAATTGTCGCAGCCCCTGAATTAACTTGTCTAATTCAGGGTACTGGTATTATGACTCTTTTGCTCTTTTGGTTTCGGAAGGGTCGAAGAAAGGGTCGCGGGAAGAAATTGGAGGGAAGGGTACAATATGGGCGATGTTGTTCGGAACTTTTTGCTTTTTTTTTGCAGCAAGTATCGAAGAAAGTTTGTTGGGTCAATAAATCCATTGGATAGGGTTGGACGTTGGTCTGCTGGAATTTAGGAACACCTGCTGTACGGTGGCTTTCGGGGTGAAATTTCTTTTTGGAAAGGTTAGTATGTACCTGTGCTGGTTGACAGCGTTCCGAGAGATTCGTAAGTTTCGAGCTTCATAGTGGTTCGTGGAATAAGAAAAGGAGGGTGAAAGCTTCCTTTCTTTAATTTAAGAACAATTCCATGGTCGGAAGAGAAAAATAGCGCTTGTGTTAAATTGTATTAGAATATAATACTTACGCAGTATGAAACTTGATTTATTTTGTTACTCTAGCTTCCCAGTCTTTGTTACTCTCAGTTGCACTTCATCCCCTTTATCGATCCCTTGGCTTATTTTTTATTTCTTTTCTTTTTCAGCTGGTAAAGAAATAGAACAACTCTTGAGTGCAAGTTCTATTTCAAATCTTAAAAATTTAAAGAACCTCGTTCCAAGACATGAAAATAATTTGTAAATGGAGACGCAACTGTGAATACAAATCAGTGTGATCAGGGAAAAATTACTGCGACTTCCTGTCGCCACTAATACACACTGTGTCTCGCGAAACGAGATACGCGAAATACGATCGTAGGCTACGTTGTACCTGTCAAGTGCTACCCTAAGTCCCTGGCGTTCCCCTAATCTAGCAAATCACTCGGTTCCAACACAGTGATTTCGTGATACATGGAGTTGAAATGAACCCCAAGGGGAAACGGGTAATGTACGAAGGCGGAGGATTAGTAAAATTTCAGGGAAATATGAAGGCCGACAGAGAATCGCAAATGTCGCTTTGACGAAGGTAACGTCGAATTTAAACGCAACACGAGTGCAACTAATTCAATATTACATCAACTAAATGGATTTCTGTTTTGAGTTGCTACTAACAGAATTATGTCTTAAATAAATTCGAAGGTAGAAAGCAAAAAACGCGCCTATTATTGTGACATAAAGAGAGAAACAAGATTTAGGGTCCATTACTCCGTTCATGGGGTCGTAAATTACTCCAAGTTTACCTGAAACCACGAAACGGGGAGATATCGAACGCAGATATGCAATAAAAGCACACGTAACATGCTTCAATCTGAACACACCCTGAATATTCTTTCACATATAATAATTCCATTTTTTTTTTTAATTTTATTTCCAATTTCTACTATTTTTTCTTCGCGACTTAAAAATTTTCCGTGGACGCTATGCAAATTTATCGAAAGAAAAAAAGCATAAAAGATCCACCTTTGAAAATTGTATTTTTATACGTTCGCTAACTTGTAAGAATTTTAAAAATACTCGTAAAATTACTTCCAAAATTTCTATGCAGAACCATGTCCACTAATACCCGTACTTATAAAAAAAGAAAACACCCAAAATATAAGATTTCTCTACGATTAACCATAATGGAGCAGTCACTTTACCGGATAGAACATCATAATGCAGAGCCGTACACACATTTACACGTAAGTACCACTCGTAATAAACATAAGAAACGACCAGCGCCAACTCGCACCCCAAAAGGCTGTTCATTCAGCACGAACAAAGGCGGAAGAACCGAGACTGATGAAGGGGGAATATAGCCGGTGAATTTTGGGCAAGTAACCCGCCGGTTATGGTGGGTCAGGCCTGTGCATAGCTGCGTTTCGACGATAACGAACCGACGGTAATGCCATTAGGCGTTTGCACGGCAGCTCTTCCGCCCCCAGAGGTCCTCGAAAATCCCTGAAACGACTTGAGAGAGAGAGAGAGAGAGAGAGAGAGAAAGAGAACCATAGCTTTCGTCGAGCACAGAATCGATTGAACACGAACATTGACCAGTCGGAATCGAAAGGAAAGAACGAGAAAAAAAAACGAGAAAAAAAAGGTGAAAAAAGGTGAAAAAAAGGTGAAAAAAAGGTGAAAAAAGACGGAAATCCTTCGTTCAGGGGGAAAGAAACGCGCAAGAAAGGAGGAACCGGTGTCTAGGAACGTATTCAAATCGAATCAACCGGGGAGTGGCTCCATTAATTAGCACGAAATTGAATTAATGCGTCGATCGCGCTCGTACAGAACGGCAGCCGGCTGAATGACGCTCGAATTAAACATTCATTCGGTCGAAATGGGACTTATGTAGCGGAGGACGTCGATCTGGCTCAATGAACCGGCACAGAGAGGGAAAAAATCGAGCGGAGACGAGCTCTGAAGAGAGACAGAGGAGGATGGTAACTGTGTTACAAAAGTCAAGTACGCGGGAACACTCGTGGCCCACTGAACGAAACCATTGTTGCGCCAACACAGATGTCCAGAAGAGTCGAGTGGCCCATATGGTCGATAGTCTAAAACGTAGAGCAGAGAGCTCGTTGCGAAGTATCATCTTCGACTGTTAAATGCAGCGGGAAGCGAATAGAGTGGACGGAAAGGGCCCTCGATGCGTTGGAAGATCTTTTTTTTACCAATGTAGAATGTATTAGGAACTAATGACTGCGAATAGAAAGATATTTTCGATTTGATAATTTTTAGTATATTAGATCCAATTTTTTTCGTCTGGTTAACTTTATACATAGTGGAATAATAATAAATTATGCAAATTATGAAAATCGTCGGATAAGCACAGAATTATCAATATTCGTACTTTAATTTAATTAAAGGTAGTTTAGAAATCTTTCATGGTGTTATTACAAGAGAAAAATAATAAAGAGAAGGGAGGATCATAAAATTCGTAGTTTACGCGTGTTCAATTTTTCAGTCGTGCCTCTGGAAACGCTATTTTGTTAAGCATTTCCAACCGCGGAACGGAAAACACTTTCCGGTAAATAAAATAAAGCCTCTGAAACTTTGTGCTACACCTTCATGATCAATAGACTTGGTTCAGTCATGAGTTTACTCTGTCCGTGTAAAGTTCTCGATTCTCTTTCCCCTTAGCGATTCTGCGGTTCTCGATCGTTTATGTTAGACAAACAACCAACGGAGTGTTCGCTGAGCAATTTTTATCCTACAAAGGAGTCGGAAAACTCGCCAAAGTTCTGACCATGTTTGCCGTGAAATTCAAAGTTTTAGAATTTTAAAATATGTCTAAAGATTCTCTGTTTAACATGAATAACGATTCCCAGAAGCATCGTGTTCTAAATGATTAACATAAGAACAAAGGATATTCCTTTTTCCTTAAAAAAGAAAAAAAAGAAAAAAATTACCAAATATACGGTGCTATGATTCCAATTCTTATTACATCCTTACCCTTACAAATTCCAAAAATAAGAAAGAAATTCAACTCCGCCTCTCAGAAATTTCTCCATTTACCCATCAAAGGAATTCGAAAGAAAATGGCGAACAACGACTGCACTTTTCCTCGAATCTGACTACCTCTTATGAAAAGAAGGAGCAGCCAATGAAATGCAAAATAGAAACGTGCCATAGAGCTGGCGATTCCTGGAGAGTCGGTAAAGTCTCTGAAAAAGAAATAAGAAGGGAATCGGAAGTAGGGGTTAACTGTCCACCCTTCGAGACACTGTGCATAATCCTAACCTACGTTATAGACACGGTGATACCGATGTAAAAGTGCCCCGGGATAATATTAGCGAGAAAGAAGGAAAAGATTCTGGGTTTCTTCGATCGAGTAGAAAAGAAGAAAAAAAAAAGAGAGAAAAGAACCAGAGACTTCGAAGAGAAGGAATCCGATGATAACTATCTACGGAGACTGTT
Source organism: Ctenoplectra terminalis (assembly GCA_019453375.1). Taxonomy (NCBI): domain Eukaryota; kingdom Metazoa; phylum Arthropoda; class Insecta; order Hymenoptera; family Apidae; genus Ctenoplectra; species Ctenoplectra terminalis. The sequence goes on along the minus strand of SMSQ01003239.1, from coordinate 292,985 downwards.
CTATTTGAGAGTTACTGGGGTAGAAGAACGAATGTGTCGCGAGAAGCAACGTGACTAATGTACGTAGATATTTATGTTCCCTGCTAGGATATTCAATGGAGTGTATGGTGAAGTTACTCACGACTTTTATAATTCTATTTTTTTATTCAGGAATCAGGTTACGGAAATAAAATCTTGATATTAAACTGACGAGAGATTAAACTTGATAAAAGAGGAAAAAAGATAGTAACACGTACGATGCTTTACTTTAATTAATCGTATATATTTTTTTGCGGTATCAAACATGCAACGATACGCAATACGTTATACGAACGAAACCATCCTGCGCGAAAACTAATCTACATTTTTAATCCCCTTTTTTCCCACAAAGAAGCAATTCTTTAGCGGTCACACTTGTCTCGCGCCGAAGGAAACAGCGTTTCCTCCCCTGCAATTTGTTCCGCGATTCAGCATGCATTTTTTATCAACCAAACCATGCCGCAGTTTTATTGGAGCGCGAACGGAAAATCGCGTCGCGATGTAACGGGTCGAGAATATTGCTATCTCGTGAAATACTTGAAAATAGAACATCATGTGAACGATAAAAGTTCTAAAGATAAGAGTAAAAATTGTCGCACACATAATGTACGCTGCGTTCAATATATTTGCATATTCGAACGAGCAATATCTTCCTTCGAACATCCCTTATTTTATTATCGCTACGTTGCGTCGATTTCTTTTTACAAACAGGCTAAAATTATAATGCGCCAAAATTCGGTAAACGCGATCATGTTCACGTATCCTCTCCATAAATCCGATTTACCATACACTCCCGGGTCCAGGCGATCGATTTTAAAACTTTCTGACAGATCTCGACGCGTGTTACGCGAACGAAACACGTACATGGAACCGTTTCCAGCGACTGCTCGAAACTTTCCACCGTGCACACAAGGATCGTTCCTCTTCGAATAACTAAATTTCCAGCTTGCTCCAGAAATTTGCCTACAAGCTCTGTCCTCCTCGCGACAAGGCTCCCCTGTCGTATCAGAAAACCGAGCGACTGTTAAACTCGTTATCATAGATCATTTCGAGCGACCGACGAGCAGAGAGCGTTCAACATATTCAGCTTGAAACAGACCTTTCCCGTTTTTAACTTCCAGCAACAATATCTTTTTGCGCGTGTACATATTCAAACACGCCTCTCTCGCCCGGCGCGGTTTCTTGTGAAAAATTCCGGCTAATCCTGAGCGAGCACGAGACTTCACGGTTCGCGTCAAACACGGTTAGCATTTTTAAACGGTGTTTTAAATGCAAACGAACAGAGGCAGATTTTCTCGTGGAAGGATACTCCGGGTAATCGAATTGCCAGGGTTTGTGCTTATGCTCGGTGAAAATGGCGGGTTTTTTTTAACGCGAACTGTGTCAATGGTGCGCTTCAGAGTTTGAAGATTAGAAAAAGGATTTTAGTTTGACCGGTTTAGTTTCTTTTATTTCTCTGCTAAACTGGATCGAGAATTTTTAGATAGGTTGAAATTTATTTTGATTATAATTATTAGTACCGGATCAGTGAGCAATAGAATGATTTCAATTTGATTAATTAGAATAGCAGCCAAGCGTGTGTAAGGAGACAAAATATGGTAATAATCATTTTTGTAGGAGGCACGCGTGTTTATATATAAATCAGTGGAGTAAGAGAATCGTGTTACATTAGTGCGGTGCATTGACTTCAAATTGACGGACGGTGCGTGTGCAGGTTGGCACAATGTGATACGAATAATCGAATCAACCAATCGACCCGACCGAGAGTAAATTATGCAGACTACGCAAAGATCATGATTGACCAATTTGATTCCGCATTATGTTCGACGCGTACGAGTTTCTACAATGCACCCTTTAAGGAGAGCAAATTGATCCTTTCGATGGATTCCGTAGTCTCTAGCCCGTGAAATATGATTACTACTCGAGCGTGTACAAAAGCAATATGTGCAAAATCGAAAGTAAAATTGAATAAATTGTTCAAGATTTTAAATTAAATCTGGGGATAATACAACTTCGGAGAATGTACGATCGAACTTTGTAGATGGAAAAAAAATTGATGCGGAAGAAAATTTATTTGTTCGTAAATACGTGCAATTGAAGATTGTTCGGATATTAATTGTTCGCGATCGAAAGCTGCGATATTCGACGCGAAGCAATTTTATTAATTATTATTAGGGATGGATGTCGAGATACACAAGGTTTAATTAGAAATCTGCTGCATAAAACAAATATTTCTATTCCCTTTGGACGAGAAATACGATCAGCGCAAAATTCGACAAAGCGCACCTAACAACTAATAAAATTACAAGTTACATGGAGATCAAAGCTGTTTTCCTCCAATAATTTTGCAAGCATTCCATTGTGCACAATTATTTAGCTACAGAACCGCTCACAAAAGCGCTCTAACCACAGTTTCAGAAGAACAAAAAGGACCTTAATGTCGAGAGAACGCGAGTACACCTGTTCCAGAGGAATTTTACGACTACCAGGACAACGATGGAATGTAAATTCCCCGAAAGACAGACAAGATTTACGGCCGGGGATATGTAAACTGTACCGTGTCTGTGCATCTACCTGTCTGCGCGAGCTTTTCCCGTGCGAAAGGGCATTTTTCGAAAATTTCGACCAAAGCCAGGTGCAAACGTGGCCGAGTGCATCTTTTTGCTGTGCTAACTTTTGTTCGTGACCGAATTAAAGGGGTCAAAAACTCGTAAAATCCTTGAAAATCCTCGAAACTGGTGCCAGAGTCACGCGTGAGATCCAATTATTTTACACGTTCGAGTGTTCTACGAATATTTCACCCGAGTATTTATTAAATTGTCAACGGGCAACGCTCGAGCGATGTTTACACGCTAAACCGAAACATCGATTGTTAACTAGCGGTGGTGTACGAGATTGAACCGCCCATAAATCCATGGAAATTACGGGAAACGATTTTATGCAGAGGCAGCCGGTTTAAATCGAAGCCTCTCTGCCATTTCGTACTCTCAATTTAAAAGTCTGAGGAGCTCTGGAATGCGAGCAGGCACGCGATCAAACCTCGGATCGTCCACTTCGAGTCCGTTGCCGCGTGTACCGTGGACATTTTCGTGGGAAACGACAAGTTTCGGTGAATTCAAGACACTTTGATAGTTGAGAGCTTCTTAAAAATACATTTTGATTTATATTATTTCTTTTCCGTGTCGTTCAACTTTTCAACCCTTTGGAGGGTACTTGGAAACTTTGAGAGGTGCTCAGAAACGAACTTGCGTTCATTTATTATCATCCGATTCGTAATGTTGTAATATTCCCTTCGGATATTCTTACGCTGAATATGTTCGGCGAGATATAGTATGACGATGAGGAAATAGAAGTATACAAAATTGGCCGAGTCGCTTGGTAACAAGAATGCAAAGTGGAAAACTTCTCAGCTTCTTCGTCGCTAGTTATTTACACAATCTCAACTGAACTCGAAATCAACGTTTCACAAGCAATTTCGAGATCGCGCGAGAGAACTTCTTTTTACAGAAAACTGAAATATGCTGGGGCATCGACATGGAGATAATCAGGCAGGTGAAAAGTTTCAAGAAAAATTTCAGGTGGTGGAATTAAGAAGATGAAATGGCCATTGAGCATTGAAAATTCATAGCGCAATGAATTTTTTAAATCATCGTACACTGCATGATTATCAAAAAGATACGCGTCTTATGAAGAACAAAAAAAAAAAAAAACAAAAAAATTTGAATACCACCTAACCCGAACCTCCCCGACTAATAACGATAATTTTTCGTCCCCCAAAGAAACAATCGTTTCCAATCAAACCCAACTCCTCCATCGTGAAACATTTACCACCGAACTCTTAAACTCCATCAGAAAACTGTGTCACCTCTTCGCGACAGCTACAAAGCGTACCTACCGCCATATCAGACATCGTGCTCGGGTCTGGCAGTATCGACTACCCCGATACCAAAGCCCATTCATTCGTTTCAAGACTTCCAGGGGCGCGTTTCCCTTTTTCCAGCCGTGCATTCTTCGACGCGACCGTCCTATGAATCACCGTTTAAAGCGTCGCGTGTGCCAGCGTCGAAATCATTTTTCACGTCGCCGGCTGATTGATACAAACGCGATCTAACCGTAGCGAAAGCGGTCGAAAAAGAGATGGAACGATGAAAAAGAGGCGAAGCACGAAGAGGGAAAAGTTAGAAAAGGGTGGAAGAAGAGGGCGGACAAAAAGAAGAAGGTGGAACGGAGAAGAACGGAGAAGAACGACGTGTCCGGTTGCTTTTTACGCCTCGTTCTTCTCCGCGTGATCTCCGACAATAAGAACGACACCGGCGACAAGCCAGATCTAATTAAGACGCTGAATTCGTTCTCGATGCTAATCACCGCGACTCGCTTCGACCGTGTATATTAAAACGTTCATTAAACGCTTCATTGTGCGTCGGACCGGGTATTTTAAAGGTATTAGGAAACGTCGGAGTTAGCGAAGAAAAGGATGGAGAGGGAAAGAATTCCAGGGGGCCTGTTGCACGGTACTTAATTAACTAATAATGTGAGCGAATTTACAAGCTATAAATCGTAATTGGTAGACTTGCGCAGTACATAAACAATTCTTATTGAGAAATAATACGTGCCCGCTACAAGAGCTTTCCGTGGAAGGAAACCGACAATACTTCATCAACGTTTCCGACTTCTGAATATTCGCCTCCGCGAGCTATTTTCTATCGTGGCGTGAAGAGGAAGCGGAAATATTGAAAAATTGGGAAAAGTGTTAAAGACGGAAGGGGATGGAGGAACAATGATGCGAGAGAATATTGTTTATCCTATTGGGATGCTTTGCAGAGGCTTTCGAGTAGTGGTTTTTCTTCTTTTAGGTAGTTCGAGGGCTGTTCCGATTGGTTTGGTGTGAACGAGAGATGTTGGAGTTGAAAGGTATTGGAATTTTTTAAACGGTATTCGGGTCAACGTGCTTCGAAGTGAAATAATATTGATGAAACAATAGACTTAATTCTTTTTAAATAAAAAACAATAATGAATTTAAGAACTCTATAAAAATAGTAGCCATCTGTGGATGGACTGAACCGACGATGATTCGAAAGAACGAAGAAAACAAGGTTACACCTATCTATTTTACATAATAGTCATTTGCAAGCAAAGATAATAGCAAAACAATGAGAAAGAAGAAGCAATCTCGACGATGGTATAGGTGTTGGTCAAGGCGGGCGTGTTACCACGCGACGATTAATAATTCATCATAGAGCGAATTATGAATGCATTTCACGCGAATGGTAGTCAATTTCACAGGCGAATATCGAGCGTAGAATCGATAGAAAATAATTATTAAACAATCTATATGAATATTTCGGCACGGCCACCATGCAGGATCGAATTATCGGTACGCGAAATGCTAATTTCGCAGACAACGAAAATCAGATCGTGGTATTCTACATATAGCCTGGCGCGCTTTTTGAGTTCGTGGAACTCGATCAAGTTCCCAAATTGCGTTTCACGTTCATTGAGTTAAAAAGCAATGAACATGGTCATTGATGTTTGACAAAATATATGTGTGGTCAGTTCCGTCGATTCCTTTTTCTCTAAAATCACTGAGATCAAAATTTTAAAGGGGTAGGTAATTTGATAATTTTTCAAATATCTTAACTCGATACTATAATATTCATAATCGTTCAACAGAGTCAATTAATTCTTCCCTATTTCATAATTATGAAAATACAATTTTATATATCATCTACTGAAACGAAAATAATTTGTCCCATTGAATAACCTTTTTCGAACATTTTTAGAGAAATCCGCGTACATCCGAACTGAATTAAAATTCCCTCGAGCTATAATTTCGTATTAAAAAAATGTTTCATTCGGAAATGAACTGCGACTCGCTTAAAAATCACTTGATACAGAAATCGCTGATCAAATATTATTCAGTGTTCATAATACATGCTCGCCCACGAATAGTTTCGGTTCGGAAAATCCAACGATCGACAACCGTTAAACTGTTCCAGGTTATTTGTCGATGGCGATTATTCCGTTGTATGGTGGCCGGCACTTTGCCATGGGATTAATTCACCGTTGCATCCGTCAGTCATGAAAACAACAAGCGTGCACAACGTGTTCCGTTGGCGAATGCAATCGGTTCAATGGTTTTGGTCGCGCGTGCTCGTCGAAATTGACTCCACGGACCGTCCATTTTGTCGCGTTTATTCTCCCGGATGATTTCACCCAGTCGTCGACGAAAGAAACACGATTCGGTGGGAAAAAGAGAACAACTGTCTATACACGGGATGAAAACTGCTGATTCATCAGCGATGAACGTTTATTTCACGCTTTTACTAAGGATTCTTCGAAATCAAAGGGGAAAAAAAAAAAGACGAGGCTGGACCAAACATTTTCAACTTGTATTCCGTGGACTTTGATTCGCGATTAAATTAGTTTCCGAGCTCTAATTAATAGCTTAAAATATGCACGAAAGATTTCTTTAGATACAGTTTCAAAAATTATTAATACCGCATAGAGAGAGTTTTAAAAATTATTAACATTCCATAGAAAGAGTTTAAAAAATGATTAATACTCCATAGAGAGAGGAACTGCACACAGACTCTGTGTGGCTGGATAAATTATTTTTTATTTTTACTTATTTATAATCGGTGATGATCGTCTGGATTCTAGAATTTAATATCAAGGTGAAAAGGTTTTTACGATTACCGCGATTTAATGGAAACTTTGTGATTCTATAAATGGTGGAATAAACGAATTTGTTTGAAATTTATGGCAAATATTTGAATTTCTTGATTGCTTATTTTCTCTATCTTTTATTAAATTTTTTTTATCGAGATTGAACTTCCGTTCGTGATAATAAAATTCTGTGTGTTTCAACATTTAACGTATGATATTTATTGTTCCGTTGAAACACAAATAGAGCTTCTAATGCACTTTTATTTTTCTCATAAAACTCAGTAGAGATAACGCGCGATAATAGGAATGTTTCCCAAAATATTTTTCGTAATCAAACCGGGATTCGAATGTAGCATTACCGTTGAAACGGTGAAAAAAAAAAAAGAAAAAAAGATGATAGAATCGATGCAAATTGCTGGTTTCCTCTGACAATGGGAAACAGGGTGGATTGTATTGTTATCGATACAAAAGCAAGAGGCATCGGAATCATCGAATTGTTCTCTTTGTATCGGTTGTAACGTTAAACGGAAGAACGACCTGTTATCTGGCTCGTTAAATAATTAAATACTTTGCCAATTATTCGGAATATTTTCAGTGAAAATGGTATTAAAAATTGATCGCTGCTAAAAATAATTTGCCACTTCATTATTTACAACAAACCGTACAGAAAATCAATGAATATCAATGACTTTGACTCGATTAAAAAAAAAAATTCTCTCTTTATAAAAATTATTTAAACGTCTACAATTTCGACTCCCCGCTTCTGACAAATCATCTAAATGTAGAAAAGAAAGAAAAAGCGCTGTAATAATTACAAACCGAAGAAGCAAAAAATCGAAAGGGCAACGTGCAACGTAGCAGCTCGGCAAGATCGATCAATGCAACGAACGGTACAACGCAATTTGCGTCAAAGAAAATGGACAAATTGAATATATCGTGGCAAAGGGCAAAAATTCCAGCTCCATTTACGCCAGGGGAATACTCGGGTATCCCACGTGTTACAACTGCGTTACCAGTGCACCTTGTGCTCGAAAGAGAGAGAAAGAGAGGGAAATTCGTACAAATAATCCGCAACTTACTGCCGCGTTCTCGCGAAGCTACACGGCTCGTAACTAAAAAGCCTGGCTGTTTCCACGTGTTGCAAGTTTCCACCTGTGTGGATGTTGGGTGTGCAAAGGCCACACACGGCACAATACACAGCTAGCGTTGAATTTCGAAAGCAAAAGCGGACGAAACAACGTCACAGCTGGAAATAAACGGGCGCCGATGAAAGTGGTCGACTGGTGCAGTTTTTAACAAAGTTCCCGAGTTCTACATAGCAAACACGTCCACAGACGGAACGGTTTATTTGATCACGCTCCATCACACAGTGGGTGGTTCCGTGATTATGGTAAAATGTTGTACGCATTCTGTTTGTTGGACTCTTTTCAAAATCAGTGATAGAAATAAAGAAAAAAAAATTTGCATCGATATCTTATTCAAAGATCTATAAAAGTCTTTCGTTCTCACAATTAAACGTGAAGATCAACCGAAAATGGCGGTTCTCAATGCGCTAAGAGACGAGAGCCGTGCAAATAAACGCGCACGCTCATGCTCCAACAATTTCAAAGGGTCGTCGAATCGTTTTCAGAGATGGGGTTGATATGAAAAGGGGGTCGGCTAAGACTTTCGGGCTTTCACGAGGCCAGCGGATCGTAATCTGCCGTCCATGTATATTCAAATACCCGTCGCGATAAATCTTCTTGCCTTTCGTTTATTAACGAGACGACGATTGCGCATCGATTTCCATTATATCCGGCCAGGCGAGATTAAAGGGAGCTGTTTTATGCGATGTATTGGATACTCGAGGGGAAAACTTGAGGATGAACAAAAAAAAAAAAAAGAAAATGGAACTTAAAATTACCGAGGAAAATAAAACGAACTTAAAGGAATCTTTTTATAAAGGAATCCTTTGAAAGTTGAAACAGGACTATCGTAAATTTTACCAAAGACGTTAGATACTTCGGAAACAAACACAATTCTTTATTAAGAAACACAAGTCCTCGCAACCTCTTTTCGCGTAGAGGAATTTCCTAAAGGATTTTCCTAAAGAAAACGATACAGAACCTTCAGAAATTGAAAGAAGATAATCACACGTTTCACTCGGCGCGTTAAATATCCCAGAAACAAAAACCATTCTTCAGAAGTAACATTTGGAAACCTTTCACGCGTAGATTTCCGGAACAAACTATCCCTAAATTCAGTCAAGAGAGCACGGTGCTAAATTCGATCGCCGTATCAGTCTTGATCCTATAAAATTTAGAGGAATGGAGAGAAGAAAAAAAATAAAAGGCAAACGGAGAACGAAAGAAGGAGGGAAATAGAGGGGAACAAATCGAATCGGTGTTTCGCAAGGCACGAGCACAGAGATACAGCGAGAGACACCGACTAACAATACGCTGCTCCAGGCCCATTGAGAGGATTTTCACGACACCCTAAAGTGGCCGTTGAAATCTCGTTAGGCTGCGAAAATGCGAGACTGCAGAGCGCGTCACCCGAAAAGCCGTCCGTTCCACGTTTTTTCTTCTCCCTCTCGTTCGCTAATTTCCACCCCTCGTCGACGTTCGTCTTCGCCATTGTGAAATACACGGAGACGAGGATTTTGATGCGATTCGACGTGGCAATAGACGCGAGAGAAACTTTTATGAGGAGACACTGTTCCGAGAATCGTCGCGAAAAAAGATATCGAGAAGCGGAAAAAGTATGCGGTCGAGAGGTAGGGTGAGTTCAGGAAGTATCATGGGGTGCGATGGAACAGAAAATATTTTCGGGCAGCGTAAGCTTCTAGTGATTTACTGTTATGATTGCGGAGTATGTACCGACACATTTTTAGTTGTGCGAATTGGTTTTAAAAAGAGAAGGAAATTTGTTGGAATAGAATTTTTTCGATAACTGTAACCTCTTGTTTAACAGAGTACAAGAATCCATTAAGAAATTTAAAATTACAAGAAAGAGATTACTAAAGATTGTTCGCGAAAAGTATTCTAAGTTTGTACGATACCTTCTACTTTAAGCTTAAATTATACGAACAACACTATCTGGTAAAATTACAAAGAATTCCTTTATTCTTTGATAAATCGTAGAACCAAGAAAAAAAGAAATCATACAGCAAACCAAACATGTCGTCATGATTACTGTAAATCAAACTTATAAATCAACAGTTTCATGCTACGTCTGTATAATTCGAGCAACGATTAAAAAAAACATCGGGTCGCACGATCCGCGCACGATTAAACGATACGGTTACACGCTTGGTGCATGGAAAATGGAGAAAAAAAAAAAAAATTAGAACAGCCGTGAACACGATTGCAAGGCGGAAGAAAAAAATCAGAGTGTATCACCGGTGCCGATTTCGCCGTCGCGCTTTTATCGTATCGGGCTTTCCGGCCCGTTCTCGTGCAAGTACGCTCACGCGAGCGTTACGAGATTAGCGGCGCGCCGTTTTCAAATGCACGCGCGGCAAAAGGGTGAACACGAGAGAAAAAAGAAGGCGCGCCGGTCCACGCTTGGGAACGCGTGTAATTGAATCGTCAGAAATCCGCGACATTTACATGAAGCAACGACGAATGCTGCCACACCGTTCATAATCGCGTGGCAAACGAGTCTTTAACCCCGAGAACGAAAACCCGTGAGAAAGCCAACAACCGACCTCTGGATTCACCCTCTTCGATGGAATTATTTATGTTCAAGGGTGATTCGATTTTATCGAACGACTTTAAATTATATGTTCCTTGGAAATTGTGAATTTGATAGCTGTAAACGTAGATATGCTTCGATGACTGGTAAGTGGCTATTAGGGTGCAATTTTGATGACATTGTAACTAATGTTTTCAGACGTGGCTATGGTAAATGAATATCATTTTCTATTGTTCTTCTAACCCTCTAAGGAATATAAGTTTTTAATAAAAAAAAGTTAGCTTTAATGTCTAATGTCTAAACAATCCATTTTTTAACCATCTATAAATAATATTGATCTTCCACACTTTACTATATTCGTTCGAGAAATTTAGAAGCAAAATCTTTATTATCGACTGAATTAACTCAAGATAACTATCTACTTATTCCGTAAGAATACAAAGGTGTTTCTACATTAGAATTCTCAATGGTACCGTAAATTAGAGATTCGCAAACCGCTGGCTCTCGATATCGGTTAATAACGCAACGGGACCAGAATGCATTGGTCAACATTAGATGCACACGACTCTGCCTCCCCTCACCGACAATAGCAACAAGCCTTACGCTTCGAATCTGGTGGTGTTTAATGAAAACGGCATTGTTAGGATTTTCAAATAAATCGTGGCATCGGTGGATGCCGGTAATGCTGCTGTTATGGCGTCGAAACGCGAATCAATTCGAATGGTAATTTAGTGCCGATGCTTGCGTGGATTATACGGGTCGAATAGCATTTCAAATTCCTCGCAAGCGTACACGCGACCGCACGTATGCATTCGCGACCGCACGTTCCAACAAAGATATAATATTTAAATTAAAATATGAAAAAATACGTATACTTTTCCCCTATATTCGTGACTGGCTCGAATACACGGCAGAAACTTGGCCATAGCACGACATTAATATCGCGGTGTCTTCTCGTGCCACCTCCTTTGCGAGCAGTTAACACGCGCCCTCTTAAACTTCCGGCCAACTTTTCGCCGCTGAAACAATTTGACCAGACCGACGCGGATAAAGCCACCGCTGCGCCAACTTCTCGACGATGTCACCGAGCAGCCATCGTACTACCTTTCGCACCCCGATCGTTTGATAACGTAATCGTTTGGATTAATCCTTTTTAACGAGCAACCGCGCGTACGAGTAGGCGGCGAGCTAACGGCGGCTACGTGACTTTCACGATTCGGCTAACCAGAGCTACCAACGGGCGCGCGCGTCAATTTATGACTTTATACACGCAGATAACCTTTTGGGTAATATAAAACGTTTCAGCGAATTATTAAACACACAGGTGTTCGAGGAGCAGTTCCCGGTGTCGCGACTTACTAATAACAGAGTCTTTCGCTCGACTTCGTTTGGAAGCAAAAAGTGTTTACTATTTACATTTTGTGCTTTGTCGCTGTGGTCGAGAACCAAACAAGGAGACTCAAAATAGCGTATGTATATACCACGGCTGCGAAAATGATTTGTGTCCATTTAACGCTAGGTGTCAGATTCTTTCGTCCATTTAACACTATAGCATAGTAACTTTGCATAGAAATTGTATAAATTTTTTATTCCTCAGCATCTGCCGCGATCTTCTGCAAAATACATGGTTAAAGATTTGTTTCTCTCGCATTATTTCTTCAAATATCTGTTACTGTTATTTCTACAAGAATATTACAACTAGGTATAATTTAATCGTAGGTAATTTTAGCGTTAAATAGACGCAAGCACGCCACAGAGACCAAGTACATCGGACAACTTCCGTTGACGTAGGAAAGTTGAGATTAATTCGAATTACGTACGATTTGCCCCGCTTCGATGGCAATCATGTAACGCCGGATGTACTTCGCCTCCGTATTTCAACTCCACGTGCGATTTAAAGCGGCGCCGTATTAAACGAAAGTACGGCAATTTCGCTGGATAAATACCAGAGGAAGCACCGCGACGGAATGTCATTACGCGACACCGTGCAAAATCACCGAGGGGGAACGTTGATTCGCGACCAGAGTCGATGGACCGATAACGTCAACATTTTCACGCGGTCCAAAGACAATGTCGAACAGATGGATAAACGTTGGCGTGAAACTTACCCGATTCTCGATCGTAGAGTCCACAACGAGGTATCACAACCGGCACCACTCGATCCTCTTCCCTTTCGCAGAAGTCGTACAGTTTCACGAAACTTAGTTCATGGCCACTAACCGAAAACGATGTGCGTTCGCTCGCATCTAAAATGCAACTTGAACCTTAGCCCGCGCTTTGGTGACTGCCAAAGGACTGAGAGTGGGGAGTCTCTTTCCTTTGGCACTGTGTTTAGTATAAACAGCCACCAGGTGGCTGTATAGATTTGATACGACTTTTCAGTAGATGACGTCAAAGTCGCCTTCTACCATAGCAAAGGGAAACCGATGCGCGATATCGCAGAGAATGATTTTATCGTTCACAGAGCATCGGTTACCATTTGCGAAATAATTATGGTCAAGCGATTCGTAATTTTGTATTTCGCGCCTAACGATTGGTGCAGTGGGTATGCAGTTAATTTGGTAACAATTTTTTTCCTATTCGTATAATTTGTATTGCACGCGAGTAAATACAGGGACAACATTTGTCACGTCCGTGTATAGTAGACGCAATATTCTTACGGATGGCAAAATTGTATGAGAGAATTGAATACGTATGAGAAAAAATTTTTTTTAAAACGTATCAATGATAGTCAGCTGAATACTTAATACTCTGGGAACGTAGTTATGAAATATTGTATACAATAGTGTGAGTTTAATTGCTTAATTGAGTGGCGAAAGATTTGGTGCAACTACGTCATACGTCGGGTGTCTTGTAGAATTCGATATGTTCGGAGTAAAGATAAAATGGCCATACTTACGTCTCGGCGATTGCTTACAGCTGTTCCTGTAATCTTGGAACAGATTTCTCGCCATAGCACGCGAGTTGAATCACAAGTTTAAATATTTAAAACGAAAAGATATACTTTTGCACTAGCGTGCTCGACGCGTTCAAACAGGCAAATGGACGAATCGGAAACCGGAAACTACGTAAGTCATCTAACGCGTCACGTGTTAGTCGTAAATACTTTTCTAATAGAAAATTGTTTTTATAAATGTAATAAATACTTTTGCGTAGTTAAATATTTATGGAATGGATTATAAAAAATAGATCAGGTAGAAACAAGTATAAATCAAGTANTTGGTAACAATTTTTTTTCTATTCGTATAATTTGTATTGCACGCGAGTAAATACAGGGACAACATTTGTCACGTCCGTGTATAGTAGACGCAATATTCTTACGGATGGCAAAATTGTATGAGAGAATTGAATACGTATGAGAAAAAATTTTTTTTAAAACGTATCAATGATAGTCAGCTGAATACTTAATACTCTGGGAACGTAGTTATGAAATATTGTATACAATAGTGTGAGTTTAATTGCTTAATTGAGTGGCGAAAGATTTGGTGCAACTACGTCATACGTCGGGTGTCTTGTAGAATTCGATATGTTCGGAGTAAAGATAAAATGGCCATACTTACGTCTCGGCGATTGCTTACAGCTGTTCCTGTAATCTTGGAACAGATTTCTCGCCATAGCACGCGAGTTGAATCACAAGTTTAAATATTTAAAACGAAAAGATATACTTTTGCACTAGCGTGCTCGACGCGTTCAAACAGGCAAATGGACGAATCGGAAACCGGAAACTACGTAAGTCATCTAACGCGTCACGTGTTAGTCGTAAATACTTTTCTAATAGAAAATTGTTTTTATAAATGTAATAAATACTTTTGCGTAGTTAAATATTTATGGAATGGATTATAAAAAATAGATCAGGTAGAAACAAGTATAAATCAAGTATAAACTGTTTATCCTCGTTACCAAAAAATACAAGTTTAACTTGATCGATGTATTACGATATTTAAAACCAGGAATAAACGAATAAATTTTTCCTTCCAACCGTATCGTTGGAAAATAATAAGATAAAAAGGGTACATCGTTATTCGAATTATTATAAACGTACATTCATACAACTATCCGTTAAATTTGATCATAGATACCAGACTGAAATTACGAAATATAACATTTTCTGTAAATTATATATTTCTAATAATTTTACAGAGAAGATACGTTACGTTAACGATAGTTACAATTTATATTCAATCAACATCTTTTATTCTTCATTCCAATTATCGATTGTTACTTTTAAGTAATAAATATTGACCATTTGGTTTCAAATTTGTCGCGCCAATTTTTTAGCGCCCGAAGCTATCGCGAGATGGCGGCAACGAATGCGACGAAAGCGCCACCCCACTTGCCGTGCGATCTTCCGCCGGGAAAGAGGCAGGGCGGGGTATTACTGACGTCACTTTCGGCAATGTCCGTCGACATTCGAGTGGCCCGATCTAGCCCGAACGGGTCAATGTCTGAGGAGGCTTCGAAAAATTCGTAGCTGGTGTGGTGTTCGTGTGCACGGCGAGGAAGAGAAAACGTCGTTGATCGTCGAGGATTGATTTTACCGCGTAAGTTAAGCTCGCGCCTTAATACCATTGCCGGCGGCAGGCTCGAGGCGACGTTCGGTTGTACAGTGGTTTCACGATCATCGAAAGCAGAGGTGTACAACGACGGTGACGACGACCTCCCATCGAGCAACGTCGACACGGACGACGACGAAGACGTCCACGTCGGCGTCGGCACGATCCTCGATTATTTTTCCGCATAGCACAAGAGTGATCGCGACGAAGCGTGCACAAGCCTGGCTAGTCGATAACGTCGGGCCTGACAAGTCGAGAAGCGCAAGAGTGACGAGTAGTGACAAGATTCAAAGTATATCGAGAAGGATAGAACGAGTGGAAAAGAGTGGCCGTGGAGGAGGTGAGGCAGTAGCGCTTCCCCCGCACGATCCAAAAGTACGAGCGTAGAAGTGAGAGAGAACAGGAGGGAAAGAAAGAAAAAAAGAAAGAAAGAAAGAAAGAAAGAAAGGCGAGAGAGTAAGAGAGAGAGACGGACAGACAATCGACGACTACGCCGTTAGGCCGAAAAAGAGAGAAAGAGCGAAGAAGTACGATGTAACTCCGACAACCGTTACAGGTAGTAGAAAAATCCTTTCGGAAGAAAGGAAAAATTGATTGTTTCGCGAGCGTTGTAAAGGTGATCGAAAAGTACACAGAGAGATCGAGCAACGACGAAGAAATCCGACCCGTCAACCGGATCATCGTGGAGTTGTACTATATAGGAAGGCTACCAAGTGCGGCGGTGTGCCTCCACTGGCGACCGTGTACGAACCGTTCCGAAAACGTCAACCCCTGCCTCCCCTCGCGGCATAGCACTCCGCAACACTCCGCGCCCTCGTCGGGTTATTAGGTAGTAGAACCGCACTTCTCGGTGCGTGATACTCCCTGACAGCCAGCGGTTAATACGAAAGATTGTCGTAAATTGTGTCAATTCGTGCAGTTGGACGCCATCGACGCGGTGTAATCGTAACCGGTGGTGGGCATTCGTCGGAGAGAAGAGAAAAAGAGGATCGAGTGAATCGTAATATCGGCGGGCAAGCCTGTCGCGCGAAGTTGCTTGTGCTAACGTAGCGTATAAACCCAGTGTGCGCTGTTACGAGGAACGTTTTGATCGCGCGAGTCGCTACCGTCACCACCACCGCCACCATCGTCAGTGGTAGCGAAAGCGTACTTCGAAGGAAGTGTCGGGAAAAGTAGTGATCGAAAATTTTTAACGTTCGTCGGTTTCAAGGTTTTCCATTTTCTTTATTTCAGTGATCTAAGAATCGTTGAAACACCGTTTCTCCGCCGTCGTTTCCTTTTTCTCGATCTTGCGCGCGCTTTGCTCGCTCGTAGCTCTTCCCTCCCATCTATCCCTCCTACTCCCTCCCGCCCTTCCTCTCTTTTTCTTTCTCTCTCTCTCTCTCTCTCCCTCTTTCTCCCCGTGTCGTCCCATCTCGTTCTCTTTCTCTCCCTCCATCCATCGATCGAGCGCGGCCGTGGCGTAATATAGAAGAACCGAACCGTACGGACGTGCATGCGTGCGTGCGATGTAATTATCGTTCGTGCTGTCATTGATGTCCGAGGTGGTGTCGACGACGACAACAACGACAACAACGACGACGGCGACGACGAGGACGCGCTGCTGGCTATCTTCGCGTGAGGAAGCGGCACGGCCAGCCGAGGCGGTGACCAGCAGAGGAAGAACCAGAAGCGGCGCATTATTCTAAAAGCTTTGAGTGTCAGGTGGCGGTGGAGAAGCGGGTCAAGAAGATTTCAGAATGAGCAGCCGACCGAGGACCACCTCCTTTGCCGATTGCACCAACGCGCCCTCGAATCCGCCCCTGGGTGGCATGAGAGTCAGCAGTGAGTACCGTAGGACGTGCCTTAACCTCTAGCGCATAGCTTTTACTCGGGTCTCTCGGCCTTTTCCCCCCCCCCTCTTTTCCGATATCTCTCCCCGCGCTTTCCGTCTCTCCCTCGAGCCTCCCTCCCAGGATCTCCCCTTCCTCACTTGTTGCCCCTCTTGCCGCGCTCTTTCTCTCGCCGCTTCGCTCGTTCGCCTGTCCGTCTCCGAATGCAGAGCTGTGCGTCTGCGTGCGAGTGCCTGGGTTTACTCTTGGGAAAGCGATGGAGCGGGTGCCCGAGGAAGAGGGTAGGGGGGATATCATCACTTTTTTACCCGATGCTGTTCTTCGGATACCACCTTCGTAATTCTCCTTTTTGGCGGCTTCTGCTGAATCCGATGTTTACGCGACACGCGTACCGTGCCTGTTCTCGCGTCTTCTCTAACGTAGTCGTCGTCGTCCGCTCGAGCCTTGTGATAACGCGATCCTGTCCGCGGGTGTTGTCAACGGGAACCCTGTGCTTCTCGAACGTTTCGGAAAAAAATCGCTGTTACGTATTTTATTTTCTATCGAACGTTTATCGCTGTGACGTAGAGAGTATCGTAGAATGGTTCCTGCGGTAGAATATCGATTATAAATTGTGTAGAGTTATACGACAGTGAGATGTGTTGGACGGTAAACATTGTATTCGGCTGATACCGCTGCACGGGCACATAGTTTTTAACGATTTAGATGTTTTAATAGTGTAGTACTTTCTAATGTATGAATAACCCGGAGTATCGAGTCTTGGAAGCGAGGATTGATAGTTGCTCGACAGTCCTAACCTATGTCCAAACTTGGCATGTTGAATTTTTATGTGTTCGTTGCATGATTATGAATTTTTTAGACCGTTCCGAGAAGGTTCTATGAGTTATCGCGAATGGAACTTGGATGATAACGATAGACTTCCAATCTATGTGTTAAAGTTGTTATTTTCTTTGCACGTTGGGAGACTCTGTATCTGTTCTTAAGAAAATGCTATAAATTCTATGTCAATTGATTTCTCGATACTTGTATCGTGTTAAGAACAAAGCATTATCTTCTACTTTGGTTTTACAACTTGATTGCCTATAATCCGTATCCATCGGAACAAGTAATTGAACGCGATAATGTTACTGAGAATTTTATCAATCTCACGGTTTTTCACGCTATTCAGATATGAAAGAGCCAAAATCTTTGTTCATAAATTACTTGTCGAGCGTTAAAGCTATCCGATTGAAATTAAACTCTTCTTAATTTCTTTTCTAGTTATTTCTTTGATTCCATCTTGTAGAAACACGACTGACAGTAAAGAAGTTCAAACGATATAGCCTTTTTTCTTTGACAAGAAGCTTATGCAAGCTCTGTTACCAAAAATAGCATCTACTTATATGAAAGATTGTCTTTCGTCAATTGTACATTCAGATTCTATTCTAATGGCTTGAATGAATAAATAAAAGTAACGTGCAAAGTCATCGAATGCGCTATCATTTCTCGCGGTCAAAAGTATTTGAAAACTTTATCCAAATATATTTCTTTCGCTTTATCGCAGAGCCAAAGCATGAAACTTGGTTCCTTTACGAAAAGCAAATTATTATTTTTGGTCTATTAATTTGCAATTACGATTCCTCGGGTATTGCTGAATATTTTTCACCGGATACATTGCTTATTGGCATGTGAATTTATATTATTGTCAAAAACTGTAGTCACCGAGCTTTTATTTTGCTTCGTTAATTGTTTAATTAAGATACAAACTATTTTATCCTCGGTGGTGTCTTCTTATCACTTGGAAGCTATTATTTACTCGAAACTATTATTTGGAATTCGTAGTAATCCCTATTGGTACGGTGTTAATCACAGACAAATATGTGCACAGGCCAAGTTTCTTCGTCCTTTGAACGCAAATATTAAATTCCTCTTTGTTATCTCTCCGAATTCTCGTTTTATCACGTTTATTAAAGCCTACGTTTCTCGCGTGTGATTCCAAAGTTGCTAATTATCAACCGGTTCGTTGATCTCTATGCCAGGAAAGCGAAAACATCCGACGAAATATCTTTTTGAGAAAGGTGTTACAACGATCCCATCCTGGCGAGCAATCGAGGGTATCATCTGGTTGGTATTTGGGCTACGCCCTTCCAGCCCCTTTTGAAATTCAGGTATATACCTTCCATTCCTGCGGCACAATCAGAGAATCTATAATGCCAGGGTAGAAAGAAAAATCGAGATCCTTGCTGGGTTGCCAACTTGACGCAGAATTTGTAAAATCGATGTTACTTGGCTTCCAGCATTCCGATTCTTTGTTCCGCTTCAAAAAAATATTTTCGATCTCGAAACTCTTTGTCATCGACTTACTATTTAACGTTAAAACATTTCTGCGAAAACAATTCTATAAATTTTTCCTTTTTTAATTCTTCACACTCCGCGAGAAAAAGTTCCAATCTAAGAATCATGTTTCTTCGAAAAATTTATGCAATTGCACATAATTGCAGCTGGAATTATTCACAGTGTTCAAACTTCTCAGCTGCTACTCGAATACAATTTTTTCTCTCAATGTCTCGTAATCTTAGAAGCTCCTTATAGAGGTTCGAGAATTTTTTAAAATAATTTACATTCTGGTGTGCTAAAATCTTCGCAATTTTTTTTTTTTTTTTTTTTTTTATACAACAGAAACTTAATCTCTATTAATTGATTTTTCTAATTCTTCATAATTTATTCCAAGGAAACAGTTCGGAACCTTGAATTTTTATGCGAGGGAAGAAAAGTTCCTAATCACGATACGGATGCGCATAAGTGAATCATCGTTCGTTACCAACGTCCTTATCGCCTGTTCGAGCAATTAACGCGCTCTTCTTCAATGTCGTACTCGAAACAGCAGCCGTGGTTGATGTAATTTTTAAAACGACCAACAGATCTATACGTACGACGTCGACAAGCCCGAAATAACGAGCTTTCGGTTCTAACTGCTGGTGTCAATCGCCGTCCCTATCGCATTGATATATCGAACGCCACACACGTGTCGTTTTGCATTGTATATTTTTGGCGAATCACCTCCGCGTGAAGGTGCGAGCAGAAAAATCATCGCGATCGTTTACTCGTCGAGATCCTGCTAACTTCAGGCGCGTAACGTTACGAAACTAGCCAGAGAATCGACTTCGATCTTCCTTTGAAGCGATACAACGCTTCGTTATCTAATCAATTTGCATGATTGCATAAATGAAGGGGCTGTTCGATTATCATCGTGCCTCGTACGGCTGTTTATGGTTCGGATTGAGGATTAATGATATCGATTGTCGCAGTTAATCCTTTTATATCATCTTGTCGCGCTGGACGATTTCCAAGCGGATTTTTTTCTTTTTCATTTTTTCAACGCGAATGCGCGATCGTTGTTAATTGATTCTTGATTGATGAGACTAGGTTGATTCAAACGGGAGAAAAAAAAAAATGGGGGCTCTTTCTGGGGTGTTGGATTCATTTAATTAGCGTCAACCTTCTGCGCCTCGACTTATTAAGCTACATCGAGTACTTTAAATACAAGATATTAATTTTGTATCGTTACTCGTATTTATGCAGGAATATTCAGTGTTTTCTTTCTTTTTTCTTTTTTTTATTCATTACGAGCAGTGAGGTGCTAAAGTAATATAGCTACAACTGTATTAATTTAAATATATTAAAGTTGATATTCAATAATTAATAATTAAAAAAGAAGCTGGGTGAGAATTCACTGGGCGCATTCCCGAGTTAAATATGAAAATTGTATGGAAATAGTAGTTGTAAAATTGTTTTAATATAAGCTTCACTCGGAATATTCATATAAAATCAATGGTATTAATATTCACTAGATTAAGGTATATAAAGAATAACATGACGTTAGATGTCTACCAGTGGTGAATTATTAAAGTGTCTAAGAATAATATTCGGAGTGAAAAGGGTTGATCTAATTTTTTTGTTTCTTTTTTTTTTTTTCTTTCTTTTTTTCTTATATTGTAAAAATGAAATAGAAGTTCCGAAGAGTGACGATAATCGTGAAAATATATCGTGAAGTAGTTTGATTATATCGTAAGATGTTTAAAATAAAAATCCAACTATATCTAGCAACCTGAACTCTTCTTGGATAAAAGCTCTTTGGGTGCTTAAGGTCAATTTCATTCTTTAAATAAAATGGCAGGTTTTTCTTGGTAGCCTGGTTATATTAAGCTCATTTAAGGTCATCAAACTTGAAAGAGCACTAGGTACACTCTCCTCCAATCATTTTAATACGCGATGCAGATTAACGGAATCTTTTTTGGATACTCGGAAGTCTATTTTTAGTAAATGTTTCTAAAAAAAAGAATCGAACTCCAAACTTCGTAACGTCCTTTATATTCACGAGAACCGTTCTCATCGATCATTCTTTGACACAGTTACAATCCAGAAACGAAAGATTCGCGACTCTTTGTTTATCAAAAGCTTCTTAACTTGGATCGGCGATCTGTCCCTATAAAATCTGTTCTCGATAAATCATCGCTCGTATAAATACATAAAAGAATATACTAAGAAATTTGAAGTATCGATCCAAGAATCGGATTTCTTTTGGGAACGCAAGATTTGTCCAAATTTTTTCACAAAAATAGACTCAGGGTTATCGAAAAAATATTTTGCACAAGATTATTTTATTCGAAACATTCTTTTTACGTATACATAAACAAAATTGAACACATTTAATGGTAGAAAAAAATTAGCTCTTGTTCTTTTAAAATTGTATGTATTACTTTAATCCAGTATCAATAATTTGTAATCTCTGCCATTTTCTTTCCATTCAAATTGACGCGTCGTTTTCGAAAGAATATTTGCTTAAAAATTTAAATTTATGAAATAGTTAAACTATTATCTTGAATTAAAAAAAAAAATTAATTTTCATCACCAAGATATCTGCTTTACGAAACTTCAAAACGCAACATCGAACAAGTCCTCTTCCCTGCAATTTCCTCGCCAAAAACTAGGCCCGCATCTCTCTCATTCCACGTCGCATTGAAAAAGCTGGTCGCCGTAAAAAATTCATACCCTCTGACTGCGGGCGCATCAGCTCGAAATGATCGCATGACACATTCATGGCAGCCCGCGGTCGCCTAGAAAACTGGGTCAATATTATGGCGTCGCGACGACACGCATCGTGTCCGCGCTCAACGTTTTCCAGGACATATTCCTCTCTCGTACAATGGAAAAATTTTCAATTAGAATCGAACCGGGGGCCGGATGAACGCGCTTCCGCGATGTCGTCGCGCACACGTCGAAAATAGTGTCATCGACAGCGCATTAATCGAAGCGGATCTATCTTTAGTCGATGCCGCGTGCACGCGTTCCGGATCCTTCCTCCTTGGGATCCGCACGCCAATGAAAAAAAGCAGAAAGCGTGTCGAGGAATCTCGGCCTGAACGAAACCCGCCTGTCCATACACTGCCATTTGCTTCGATTTGCTCCAACAACGATCAACTGGACGATTTCTTGTGAACGTACTAGCTGTTCAAGGTGCAGGGGATACGGTGGGAGTAACAAAAGTATACGCGTGGTTCTTCTGGTATTAATTTACGACCCTGCTGTATCTTCGTGGAAATAGTAGTAATGGGGTTGGTGAGGTTTCCTCGATGAAAATGAGTCGAAACGCGACATAAATGGAGTTGGTCTTTATAGTACCTGTGGGTGCTAGGAGTTCGTGGAGGGTGGTTGAATGGGTGTATATGATGGGAGGGTTGGTTCGAGTGCATAGGGTGTTGGAAAAGTTGTGAGAGTATTGGGTGCTTGAAAGCGAATGTGGAGACTCGTGGGGGATGGTCACGCTAGGTTACTGTATCGTAGTGGGTGCTTAAAGTGGTTATTAGTCGTGTTATATGATTATGTCACGTGTTTTCTTTGCCATAGTTACTGTAAGAGGGTCTGTAGGTAATTCCTATTCTAAATATTGATTTTTGCATGTACCAACTTTTTCAGCTGAATTACTTTAAGCGATTCGAAAATCGTGGATACTGTTACGATGCGTACACCCTGCGGAATATGAACTCCGTGTCTGACCACCATAGGGATGAGTTACAGAGATCTGAATGGGCATTGGAAACCTTAACGTCTACTAATTTTTCCACAAAAAACACCTCAACCCGTTCTATCGATCAAAGAACCGCATTAAACATTCTATTTAAAGCGACCATGTAACTGCTCTTCATAATTATACTAACGCACGTAACTGCATTCACGTTAACCCCAGAAGCTCTCTCTTTCTTTCTCACTCACCTTCCTCGCAAAAATAATCCTTTGATATCGTCCGCAACATTTTCACCCCCTGTCTGAAAGCGTGTCGTTGTTATAGACCGACCCAGTTCCGTTTCATCCCTTCCGTTTTAAAAAAACCGTGTTCCTCTTCGTGAACGTGCAACTGCTTATCTTTCTCGTCAATTAGACGATGTTCGTGCAGAAAATTTCGTAAATGAATTGGTCGTTTTGATTCCGGTACCGTTCCCACCCCTTTTCCCACTTACAAGTAATTCGTGGATTCGAAAGCAATTAACATGGAAATTCTAAATTAATTTCTTTCTCCGTGGTAACTTGGTAATTGAAAAGACCTTGAGTTCTCGATTCTATTGCAATTTTTTTTTATTTCTTTGAGAAGTTTTCTGATTTTTAAAGAAATATAACGAAGCAGAGGGATAGGAACTTGTGCCACAATGCTGTGATAAAAATTGATTTTCGAGTGTCGCAAATTTTTCTTTTTTTTTTTCCCGTTGCGCACTAGAACGATTATAGCCACCTTTGGTTTCCTTGGTAAGGAAAGGGTTAATATGGAAGGAAGTAACCAGTAAGTGGGAGTTTCTCAGTCGGATTTCTGGCGAAACGCACGCGTGGAGCTCGTTAAAGAATGATTAGTCGGCCCGGGAAACGATAACTCGTCGATAATTTCGCGGCACGTTGTTCGATCAGAATAACGACGTCCGATTGGATTTATAAATAATCGCGCGTGATGGCCGATTAAGTAATTACGAGTATCGATATCTCGCGGTTGCCAGGCAGAACGGAGACAGTGCTGGTACCAGTGTTCGCCAGCCAAGTATCGATTATCCTTACGCCCCCCTCCCTCTTCGTGCTTCTTCTGACCCCGAATTAAGTTCACAGGAAGATGGGCGTTGCTCAAAGATCTCCTTTCTGTTAAAAATTTAATTCATTTATTACAAATACTTAAATATTTGTTTTATTCAATATCATTAATCCTTTTTCACACTCAAGTACGCTTCTCAGGAATATCAATGATTTTTTTTTTTATAGCATCTAATGTCTATTACTGTTCTTACATCGTGGATTTTTTATTTTCGTTGAAAATATATTTTCTTTTTGTCCAACGTCGAGTTAAAATTTTGATTCAACTTGGATTTTGATCGAGAGCCAGGTTCTTATAGAATATTATGGTACCAACAGGTTTAAATTTAGTGTTATGCCGTAAGAAAGATATTTTTTAATAAAAATCGAGAGTTGGAGATCACTGTCCCTTAGAATTATTCAAGTTTGTCGATACGAAATTGGAATTATAAACGAATATCTTTAGGCATTAATAATAAAGGATAGCAGAATATTCAAATGCAACTTGTACGCTTGCCAGTTCGTAAGTCAGCATTAATATGATACCGTGACTCATTATCTTCCTGGATATTAAACTAATATTAGACAAAAATATATGTTACTCTTCCACCGTTCGAAATTTTCAAACGTACGATTGTACGCTCGATTTTTGCGATCGTTGAACCGCTCCAAGTACCGTAAAATTAAACGAAACTTTATTCTCGAAATTATATAATGAAAAAGTTAAATAACCACTGATTAAGTATATACAGTTCGTTAAGGGGGAAAAAAAAGAGAAAGAAAAAATAATAAGAGATAAATCGTAACGTGTCTCTTATGCAATAAATATTAATAATGCAGCCTCTAAAAAATGCTTTCTATAATCAGAGCTGCGATAACTTATAAAAAGCACAAAGAACCGATTATTCGAGCAAAAAACGCTATTCATCATCCAACAAATCAAGCATTATTCACCGTCGTTTAAATAAACTTTCCATGTCTGACCTTGGGCAACTTCAAACACTAGCCTCACAGATGTACGCTGTTTAGTTTGCATCATTTATTTTTCGAGTACTATTCCTTTTAATTCATCGCAAAAAAAAGGGGGGGGGGACAGACAAATAGAAAGAATCGAATATTTCGTACCGAGTGAAATTCCCGCTATTAAAAACTAATTAGTCGCGGTAATAGCTTTTAAATTGCGAGCTAATTGCCGGTCACCGCGACGATAGTTTCCCATTCGACTTTCTTCCACGAATATTACGTTTGCAGCGAGTGTGAAAAAATTAAAAAATGAAGGCATCGGACAAAATCAGCCAAGAAACTTTCTAATTTGTCCAAGACACTTCGTTACGTTCCAAGAGAGGATTTCAGCAGCTCTCATCGCCAAAATCATGCCCTCGAGTCTGGCTGCCAACTCGTTACGCAGGGTGAACGTGAATTTGGAAATTAATCCTGTCCAAGATCGCGAAAATTTCAGTGTTGCGTGATCGCTGCTCTTGTTACGCGAATTTATCTTCATTAAAATGGCACAAAAGATTTTTCTACTCGTATCGTTGCGAGAAAATGGAACTTAAATTGTTCTGCTCTGAAAATTGATGTTTCTTAGTTGGTACATTGGTTTGTTGGAAGATTAGGGTATATTTTATGGGTTGGACCGAAAATTTGTCGTTATTACAGAAGTCGACCTTGAATTTTAAACATTTATGAGATTTCTTGAAAGAAAAAATAAATAGTAATGGAGCTCTGGAAAATATATCCACGCTTTCGCTCTTTTTCACTCAAGAAGAGCTTCGACTTCGTATCACACGCGCAATGTTTAACTTCTTCGTCAACCATAGACAGAAAAATTTAAAGCGCGCAAAATAAAAAGAAATCGAAAAGCAGGAATTGCGTAACCAAGGAAATTTACACGTTCAAAGAACTCAAACGCTCTTTATCTTCAGCTCTGCCAAGAGACACAGCGTCGTATTAAAGATTTCTCGGGCTAATCTACTAAATAGACACAGTGTTACGCGATCGCCGAAATTTTACAAATTCTACGACGCAAATCGTGCTTTTTACGATCATTAACTCGTTCCCTATCGCTTTCTTTCGTTCACCCAAAGGTCATCGCGTGCTCATGGAGAATCGTCGCGATATCTTGTCGGTGTGATTTTTATCCGAGCTGAAAATCTCGATTCGTTTCCTTTAAAATTCACGTTCAATTCAAAATTCCGCCAACAAATATGTTTTATCCATTTCGTTTAAATTTGGTATTCGTTTAAATTTTACACAGACCGTGTAATCCACGATGTTAGTCTTCAGCTGACGATACAATTTTTGTTACCTTTCGTGTCATCGAAATTGTCAATCGTGATTCGAATGGCGATCGAAACTTTTGATACGGGAGAAAGAGAGAAAAAGAAAGAGCGTGCGCGTAAAATTGTTACGATCGATTTCTAATCAAACGAGTCGAAAATAGAGATATTAAAATTTCAATTGGTAGATTAGGTTGGACAAAAATTGTGTCCTCTTAATAATCTAGGGAATGAATAACGAAACGTGGGTGTAAAACTGCAATTTACATGAGTGTCGGTGTAACAGGTGATCAGAGCAGCGTGGTTCTCGTTGAAACTTATTTTAAGAGCATATTTCAATTTTCTAATTATAGTGCCACGGATCATATTGATTTCGAAGCGTTCACGTATAAAAAAGTTTAATGACGCCGGGCATAAAGAAGCTTAATCTACCATGAAATTTTATTACCTGCTACCAAACCTAATGTTAGTACTTGCACGGCCGGTTATAGCTGGTTTCTAATAACCAAATTAGGATTAAAAAATCATTAAACGATCGCTGTTCCATTATTAGCCGGATAATTCTAAGTTTCCGAACGGTGGTTATACCATATCGTACACCATACTTATCTATCGGAACCTATATTTCTCACGGATTTTGGAACACGAAACTGAATTAATAAATCAATACCAACCTCTCGTGTTCGCTCGGGGAAAAAAAAAAATAGTAATTTAAAAACAAACATTTAAAACTTCAGAATTCTACCGCCTTTCTCCATAATCCCCAGTGTCTCCAATACGGTACGCTTTCCGAGATACTCATTAGCATATTAAAACGAGACATCCTGTGCGTCCATTCTTTCAAACACAGCCATCCAAGTGCATCGCAACCTGTCTTTTATAAATCTCGTATTTTCAAGTCGACCGCGTTGAGCTACGAGCGCACCACCATTCAAATTTTCCCCATTAGACGCCATTTGTCGGCAGGTCCACGTATCCTCGTCGCATAAATTAATTAAATATTCATCCAGTTGTTCCCACGTATCGTGAAGCCACCCCTATCGTCCCGAATTATCTTGCTCTCTGTATATTTTCCAAGTTTCTTACGATTGTTTAGGTCTCTTCCGACGAACTTTGACTCCGTTCGCAAAGTTCAAAAACTTTCAACCATTCGGAAATTGAATACAAATTGCAACAAATAGAATTGTAAGCTTCCTAAAGTTACAAATTCGTTTGGCGAGCATCAACATTTATCGGATTCGAAAACAGCACTCAAATATTCGATCGAATACAAATTCGAATTCTAATAATGACAACAGGAATTTTAATAAATTTGCATCCGAAAACTGTTTTCCATTCATTTAGAACATAGTTTCGCGAACGTCTTCTACATTTCCGCGTGTCGATGCGTTTTGACCACGAGCCAGCGCGTGGGTGCGTGTTTGATCTGAAAGAAGCTGTTCACAGGGACGAATTGTGGTCACTTTACTTCGTTAAATGCTAAGGAGACGAATGCGTGACACAAGCTTTCTTCGTGCTCGTTTTTCTTCTCTGTGACACGGGTTGAATGAATGGGTGAGAACGAAGAGTCTGGTTTTTTTTTTATTTCGAAGGTGGGAGTCGGTGCACGGAATTTCGGAAATAGAGTTTGAAAGGAGAGGAATGAGAATGGTAGTTGGTCAAGGATAAGATTAGTTTATCGGAACGTGTAGGTAGCGATACTAGAGAGTTTGAGAGGGAAAGGAGCATTCTTTTTTTTTCTTTGTTTTTTTAGTAAGACTATTGTTCACCGTATTTAATGTTGATTACTAAAATATAAAATACACAATAACAACTTAGGATTCTTATCATCTCTCAATCCACATAATTCCCTTTGATGCACTTGCATACAAACTCAATTACAAATGCAATGGAAACGGACGTCACTTCGAATACCATTCCTAGTAATAATTAATTAATTGCCAGACATCCTCTATCGAAACAAATCGTCTTCCACGTAACACCATCTGGGGCAAAAAAATTGGCGTTTATCCGGGACGTTATGCAACAAACCTTTACGCACAATCGCGACCACCGCGCTTGATAAATTAATTAACTACCAGATAAATCCTAAAAGGTGCCGCGATGAAAGCTCGGAAGGTTGCATGGGTGCGAGACAAAAAAAAAAAAAAAAAAATGAAAAAAATATATGCGATCGATGCAAACGGTATTTTAGTGCTTCTAAGTAGAGTCATGATAGATTTGCGCGATGACACGTGAGGATGGAAAAGCGATGGACACAATCGGAGATCTCTTCCTTTTCGAGGTTCAGCGAGCTACCTTGATTCGATGAGAAAAGAAAGTTCCACAGATCTCGTCAAATATATAATTAAAAAATCTAAGAATCCTATAAAACGCATCATCCCTGGTCCAAGGATTCGGTAGAATATCCCAATCAAAATCTGAACCTTTAAAGATCAAACAGAAATCGAAACGAATAGAATTCTAAGCCCCATCAACTAAAATTCCAATACATTATTCTAACAAACTTCGGCTTCTTCGCCGGTAAAGTTCAAAGACAAGTTCATCCAGCCAAAACTCAAACGAAACACCCCCACGTTCGAAGAGAATCCAACTTTTCAACCCTCTNATCTCGTCAAATATATAATTAAAAAATCTAAGAATCCTATAAAACGCATCATCCCTGGTCCAAGGATTCGGTAGAATATCCCAATCAAAATCTGAACCTTTAAAGATCAAACAGAAATCGAAACGAATAGAATTCTAAGCCCCATCAACTAAAATTCCAATACATTATTCTAACAAACTTCGGCTTCTTCGCCGGTAAAGTTCAAAGACAAGTTCATCCAGCCAAAACTCAAACGAAACACCCCCACGTTCGAAGAGAATCCAACATTTCAACCCTCTCCAATCCTCCGCGACTCGAAACGCAGCGCCGAAGGATAATGAACGCGGATCAACCGCGCATTTTTGGATTTATTAATAACGCGAAAATCTGGTAGCAGGCCAAGCAACTTGTTTTTCCGCCTTCAAGGTCAGCCTCGGTGGGTTGCGTTACGAGAGCCGACGAGAGACGAGCTCGTTGACTCTTCGTCTCTATCGTTTCCTCCTCTTCTCCCCGTGGCACACTTTACCCTCGAGTTTTCCGCGCGGACGTAGTCGCGAGGAACTCCCGTTGCTATAGCGGAAAAGCGCCTCTCTGTCTTCGACCCCGGAAACCGTAGGCCGCTTCAGCAAAGTGGAAGATGCAGCTGAGACAAAGGGTGTAGAAGAATGGTGGTAGTTGGGCAAAGGCGAGCTCGCGTTTGTGAACGTGACACTGGTCTCCTCTCTGGTTGTTGTGCTCGGTCCATTTATGGGGTTATTCTTTGACGAGAGAAAGGTTTTCATGCATTAGTTCGGATCGAAGCTGTGAATTAGCCGGAACAAAGGATGATAGAGACGATGCTGGTTGCTCGTTGAATCGTCCAAACTCCCAATCGACCGTTCGATCTCTTTCAGGATCGGTCTATTCGCCTGGAATCCGTTCCGTAGGCTGGTCTCCTTTCTTTCGAGCGAGGTGTTTTCTCCCCTTCGACACTCGATGCACGTTTCCGAATGAAAATCTGTTGTTTGACGAGCATACAGCGAATTGTTTGCTTTTCGTTAGTATCGTCAGGCGACGCTAACCGCGGGGTGCTACCGTGCAGCCGTTGGTCTTTATCTTGTTCTTCAGCGTACGAGCACGTTGTCTGTTTGTGCGTCTTGACCGAGTGATCATTATTGTAACGACAGGGAGATATATTTGTGTTTTTCTGGACGATAAGGGTGACAGTCGTTAGGGGCATTGGTAAATATGGTTCTGTGGCATGATCTGGTAGGGTGCATGATGGGGAAATTGTGGTGGTAACAGGAATCGTTTGATCAGCGTGTAAATGTTAACAGTTCGTGGTGTTCGACAATGAAATGTTTGATAGGATGTGATTATGACGGTGTACGTGGTATTGAAAGTGGGATTGTTGTACGCAAGTAGGGATAGGGGTCACTAAGGTTTGAAACAGGAAGTACTATACATCTTCTAGATGTGGAGCAAATTGGGTGTGGCAGCAGCTCTCGTGCTCGCCACCAGAGGACTTTCCATCAATCCCTCTTCTCGCGAGTTCCTTGGAATCATCGATTCCTTTCTATAGATCGTGCGATATTAAATATCCCTAGATTCGAGTCTCAACATTAGCGTGCAATCTTATCGACGAATCTATCCGCAGATTCAAAATGATACTTCTTCTATAGATATTTCTTTTACCAACTTTCTAAGCGAACAGCTTATCTTACAAATTTAACGCAAAAATTTGCTAAGACAAAACTAGGTATCTGGTTAACGTCGTTTTTCTTTTCCAATATAAAGACGGAAAAAATGTTTGGGAACTACAGTTCCGTTCAAAGTAACTTCTTTTATTAGCCTTGAGAAAATTTTAATCAAATCAGAGACTATCCGGAAAAAGATGAAACAGAAAAAACAAGTTGGTAACCGAAGTACTTTGGAAAATACAATCTGCCTAATTACACCGAGACAAGGCTGTATCCTTTAAGGTCGCGCAAGGTCACCGGAATTCAATTCAAGATCGAAGCAAAGGATTAGAGAAATCGAGGGCTCGATCTCAATCGCGTTACGTTCTAAATGGCCACCATTAAAGTTCTGCGATCAATTTACCGAGCACAGCACGACCGGCCTCGCGTATATACAGTGCCCTCGACAAGCCACAGAATTTGATTTGACGAGGCGACGGAAGTTATTCGCCGGCGACCGCTCGAAAACTATTGTTCCGTGTACTTGGTCTTCTATTTCTGACAGCAGGTGTCGGGATTCCGACCTTGACTGTAACTCTCTGGAAGTTAAAGTTGAACGAACTATCGGTGGAAAACCGATGTGCCAAAAAATCCAAAGCATCATCCTCTGCCTAACCTGTGAAACATTTTTTTTCTTTTCTCTTTTCTCTATATTCTTTTTTTTTTTTTTTTTTTTTTTTTTTTT
>SMSQ01003239.1:232750-260250 GCA_019453375.1 Ctenoplectra terminalis | reverse complement strand
CCAACCAGCGTATCAAATATTATTCCAATCCCTTGGACAATTTCCTAACCCGGCTACACTCTCGGCGATCTTGAAGAATCGGTTCTATTTTAAGAAAGTTACCGCGATCGCGGTAATGCAACCAGATGTCGAGCACGTGTCGCCACCGAGAAGACTCTAAACAGTTAGCGGAAAATAGATTCGACACGGCGCGAGAATGTATCCAAAGGAGCGTCGCGACGCCGATGGGGTCGTCCCCATGGGCTCTCCTCGCGCTCCAAGTCGCGTGTCATTCCGTTCCCGTGTCTTACGGTCCCGCGGGAGAATTCGAGCGTGGATTCACTCTTCGCGAACATCTGGTCCACGTTCCATTGATTTGTCATCGCGTCGAGGAGGAATCAGCTGTTCACGAGGCCGCCCTTGACGAACACGCGTTCACCTTTCTCCATTCATGCGGTGTCGAGTGGCTCGGTGCGCAGCCCGGTGAACTCTCTCAGAGCTGCAATACCATTATCCGCTCTGATCTATTACCCTCGAGTGATTTCGAATTAATCTCGCTCCCGCGACCTCGTTCTTATTGATCCCAGTCAATAACGTGCTCGGCTGTAATTCGCTAATGCCCGGCCTTGCTCGCGGGACCAAGCGATATCGATCCCTTCAACGATTTCCGGGAATGTTTGCTTTAACGATTTAACCATATATTAACGGTGTTCCAAGAACGGTTACCGGACAATCGAATAAAAATATTTTTTAGAATTAATATCGTGGATGAGAAATTATTTCGTAAAATAATTGACCAGGATGGAGATCAAGAACAGAGATTTAAAGTGTTCACCTCCGACCGATGTTATGTAGCGAGTACCGTTAAGGTTTTTGGGCGTAAGTCTAGTGTTATTGGAAGAAGTAGATAGTAGATTCATTCGTACGGCGAGTGTTTTCGTTTCCGAGGGTACATGTCCACTCGAGAGTGAAACTATCGCGAGTTGTTCTCGGGAGTATTCCTCGCGAATGGACACTGGGTTCGCGAGTAACTGTTCCAAAAGCGTTGTTCAACCGTTGTTCCCTCGTAACTCTCTGAGATTAAAAATTCTCGAGGCCGTTCTCAAATAGATACACAATTGGAGAATTTGCTCGCGAGCAACGATCGTAAAGAAACTCTGAAATGGACGCCTAGCTTGACAAAGGGAGCTGGATGCCGGTGAAGCATCGAGATATTTTTGTCTAAAATACGTGGCTCGTAACCGAAAGGCTCTACGGTAATCACTCGTGAAAGGTCAAGATGTTACACGGATAAATGAAATCACGTCATCGGAGTGTCTAGAGCAAGAGGTTTCGACAGTCTACGCGTAATTTGCAATTCATGACTCGAGTCTGGAGGTCTAGCCGGTGCCTCATTCGCATAAACGCGACGCGTAGATCCGAGATCGGAAGTTCTCGAGCCAGACACTGCTGGCTTGTAAATTTTGAGCCCGGTTACACGTGATCCACGTGTCTGTACTCGAATCGCGTGTTGCTCGTGCTTGAGGAATCGGTGGACAGCGTTCCATCCACTCTGTGGCGATCTGTGTTAGGTGTCTGTCGAGCTTCTGCTAATCCCTTGAATCCTTACATGTGGTATCCTGATACAACGTCGGTCCGAGGTTAAAACTCACCCCTACAGGTGAGAAACAGAGACACGGATCGGGGGTAGGGGGCGAATACTTGCAAGCCGGTTAGTATAATAGGTGTTCACAGCGACTGGGTCGATAACGCTTTCCGATTGGCCGGTGCAATTGGATTCCAATCGACTTTTATGTCTCTGGTGCGAATTCGATGGAGTACATAGGATTTTTCCACGTGCGGGCTGGTGTCGGGCTTAGCGAACGATTCAATTGATTCCCTCGTGGGAATTGTTGGAATTGTTTTTGTTTCTGATTGAATTTTGTATATGTAACTGGTCAGCTTCGATTTTTTTTTTATTTTTTTTATTTTTTTATTTTTTTTTTTTCTATTTTTTGTAATCCGATAGAAGGAATTCATTTTTAAAGCTGATGATACGTAATGTGTATATATATTTTTCATTTCTCTCTTTCATTCGATTTGTTCGAGAAAAAAAAAAGTGGAACATCATTCGCTTAGTGTATCTTTTTATTTTCGCGCTATCAACAGAGTGTCTGCCGAGATAAGCTTATCGTGGCAACCAGACGCAAAAATTCCGAACGCGTCTGATCGTTCGGATACTCGGGATCGATCTCGATCGTCGCGTAAATAAAAGAAAAACACAGAAACAATGGATTGTTATTTGCAATTGAATGTATGAGAAAGATATCGAACGAGTAAATATTCCTTTATGAAGATATCTAGACTTTGAAGCGGGAGGACAAATCAGACAACGCCAACTTGATGGACTGAAAGAGAAATTCCCGCACAATTCATCGTGATTAGTCACGAAACTCGGGAATTCATTGTCCAAGGAATCTCAGGGTCGTTGATCTGATCGAGCAAGCCGTTGTTTCCATCTCGTCGATGCGTCTTAATTAATTAATTCAAAAGTGTTCAGCTGATCAAACTTCTTGCTAACCCGCATTACGTAANTGAAACAGAAATAATTTTTATTAACGCGCCAAACAGTCCATCCTACAGATAAACAGATAAATTTCAACGTCGAGAATTTTCATAAAAACGTTATTGGTCGCGGAAGTGGACCACGAATCTTTCTCGAACCCGTTGTACACTTTCGATATCGAAAACTCAGCTACTCGAAGATTCCATTAGCACCTGAATCGTCGAAACAAGGTAACAAGGACACCGAAAACCAGATTGCCTATAAAAAACGATTTCAGGTCATTTTTTTCTTTCTTTTTTTCTTTCTTTTTTTTTCTTACTCCTTTCTTCTAAATTATCATACTTTTTTTTCCCTCTNAACCGGTCGAATTTTTTTTTTTATCTCCAGAATATTTAATTGCAGTACGAATTTAGCAACATTCAAATTTAGTCGCATTTACGAAGCTCCCGAATGAATGGAATTTAAATGAATTACCAATCAACAGACGGGATTATTGCAGACACTCTGATAATAAATATCCCGAAGATCGTCGTTTCAATCTGGCAAAGAGTGAACAGAAATCTACGCAACATTCTATACAAAAATCAAAACTAATCAAAACTGATTAAAACTAATCGAAACGCTATCAACGATCGATCCTAAAAATCGTTAATCTCCACAAGTACCAATAATTTCAAGAGCAACTCGAATTAATCCCCCTTTTTGCGGATAATTAAAATTCAAACAATCCTAACGCCTCTGCCCGGTCAACCAGACGACAATACGGATTTATTAAAATTTTCCATCGGACGGTGCATAATCTTCGGCTCAAAACTGACCGATAAAAGCGTCGAGTGACTGTTTCGGCACGAAGTTCCAGGTGTTTCGATGATAATGCACAAGAATATTAAAATTCGCGTATCGGAAAACGCCGTTGAATCTCGTTATCACGCTCGACCATCGATAATCTCGCACCATCGCGATGCATATTTATGAAAACGTTTTGTGTGCTGGTTTCAACGGATAATACGTGAAAAGGAGCCGATTCTGTCGTGGAATCAATCTGAATGGCGAATCGTTGGTACCGTATGTGTTAACACGTTAGTTGTTATCATGATTAATGCGCTTCGTTGTCAGAGGAGCAATCAGCGCGTCGTATGATAGCGATCTCTGCTGATGATCGTCGGAATCGTGGCTTCTCTGTGGTTTCTGCGTTGAGATGAGATCGATAGGATGTTAGTCGGTAAGGTAGAATGTTTTTTTTTTCTTAGTTTTCAGACGCGTAACGGTGTCGCGCGTGTTCTTCGCGCGATGGCCACCGGAAGTTGAGGATTCGTTATGCAAAGAAAGGTGTTTTTCGATTAATAGTTGGAAAAAATTGTAAAAATTTTAACGCTACGTTTCTGTGATCAAAGGCTATTTCGAAACGAAATGAATACCCACAGGCATCCGACACGGTCGTGCGATCACAAATGGCGACTTCGAGCGTCGACCGTTCGCGCGAAACGTAACGCGATTTCAAAAGGATCGCTGGTTATTTTTGCGAATATCGCCGCAGGGAAAACAACTGGTTCGTTCTATTAATAGCTATGGCGTTATCGCCATTTTCGCCAGTGTTCTGCCTCTAGCTAGCAATAGGATCAAAAGAAAGAAATAGCTCGTGAAACGACCATGGATTCGCTCTACTAAAGCCCGACACCTCCACGCGACATTTATATTCGAATATCTCTGTCTGAAATTTTTTTTCTTTCTTTCTTTCTTTTTTTCTTTTTAACTCAAGGACAATTAATTATTCCGGATGAAAAATTGAAAAGAAAAAAATGCTGTCGCCTATGTTTTCCACGAATTTCTTTTTTGAATCTTTGCCACGGATTCGTTTTAACCCGAACAATTCGAAGGAATTGTCAGGTTGTCAGAGAATTGGCAGAAGGCTCGGCTAATCTGACGTCATCGTTACACAGAATTATTAGCTACCTTCGGTTGAAGACGTCAGAGGTGACGTCGCCGAATTTAGACGCGTTTGATCGTGGTCCAACAGAAATTCGTCACAGTAGCGACGGCAATTTTTTTTTCACGAGACTCCTCGTGGTCGTCTTTTCGAAGCAATGCCAAGTGTCTGCACGCCCTCGCGTTCACGAGTGACTCAACTTCGGTATTTTTATGAGTACCGAATATTAGGAGCGTGTGAACGATCGTGTTTGTCGAAAATAAATTTGGTTCTACAAATTGTTGCGTTCGAAAAAAATATTCTCCAGAACGTATCTTTGATATCGAAAGAGTAAAACCGCACGTGCTGTTCGCGTGTTGTGCCGTTAAGTGGCCGATAGCCTTTATTCTTCGATTTTTCACCAAGACACCGGTCAGAATTGCTCGCTGCAACTCGACTTCGTTTCAAATCGTCGTTCTGTTCGGCCGGTTCGTTTAATTATAGCTCGAACGCGAGGAAGCGCGGAGGCCTCGCGTGTCGTTGCCGCCAACTTTTTCTCAAACCGATCATTATCCAGCACGTGCTGCTAAATTTGAACTTTGCCATTGTGGTTGCGTGGCAGCGTGTCGTCTTTATCGCGAACGATTGCCCACGGAAAATCGCCTCCTCCGCGCGATCAACGTGCTTCCGAGCACTGAATCATCGTATCCTATCGCAGTTAATCTAGATTCTTGCTCGATAGTCGATCAGGCTGAAAAGATGATCATTTTTCTGTGACCGTTAGTGAAAATGTTTAGACGGATTAAATGTTTAACGATGAAAGTTAAAAGTAGAAAGAAAGTAAAAGGTGAATGCAACGATCCAGAAGCGGAGATACAAATTTTTATTTTCCTGTTGTTAGCAAAAGAAATTATAAATTGTTCTCTGAAATCGTTCTCTGAAATTGTCCTTTTCGAGAATCTTCAGAAATTTAAAGGAGAAAAGTGGTGTTTCTGTCTTCTTCGAGGTCATTGCGCCTCTTCCGAGTAAAGATCAAAGAAGACAGGTTGCTGGCTGCCGTGTTCCTCGGAATCTGATCTCACCTTGTCTTCTGGCAGAGGAAAACTACCAGATCGCTTTTTTAGAATTCGCGAAACTTTGATCGGGAGACATCGGTGTTCCTGTGAAAATATAAAAATGCCGGTTTATCGTTTTTCTTCTTCATATAGAAGACACGCTATCGGATGATGTTTTAGCTTCGTTTTAACGTGAAACAACAAACACAGGTGTAGCGGCAGAAATTGTTTTTCTGTTTTTGTAAGTGATTTATTTGTAAGCTGGTATGTTTCACGGTTAATCCATTTCATGTAGATATCGTGATTTGCAAACTGGCACGCCAGACAACAAGCGTCAGATAAATCTTCGTCCAATAAAATTTTATACCGATGTATATCTTATCTGTTGGTCCATCGAATGCATTACACTGCAACCAAAATTCCGTCAGCTGTCGAATTCACGATTACCACGTGGAACATTTTCTCAAAACCCGGAGGATAAATGAATATTTTTGGCATTAGCTAAATTTACTTACCGCAATTTTTCGAAACAGCTGCCAAGACCCGGCTGGAAATTGTTCAACGTGCAACGCGAGAATTGATCATGCTGGTTCGGTGAATTTTGTATCGAAGTGGCATGCGAACAGAGCAAATTTTCCATCCACGATTCAGACGATTCCTCGTGGCTCATCGTGTCACGCGAATTGGCAAGAATTCCAGCTGGCCTAGTCACGTCTCCTTCATTCGCGCGTTTAATCGCGAACCCTGAAGCCCGTTTCTTCTTCTTCGACTTCTTGGAACTTTAATCGTCGGGAAATCTTCCGTTTCTTCTGTTTCGCGATGATAATTAACTCTGGTATAAAATAATAGGAAGCGTGGGTGGTAATCATCGCACGATTTGTTAATCGCTTCTCGGAGGAGGATTCGATACTTTTGCGTTGTCTGAAAATTAGCCTCGTTCCTAAATTGAAGAGCGGAGAGTTGAAAAAATGAAAGCTGTAATGGTGCGTATATATAAATGCGTGTAAATAAAATAAAATAACTTTTAAAAGGTATAGGCACATGGGTATGTAGCGTCCGAGTCAGAGGACGCTGCTCCAACGATTAACAATCCCTTCGTAACAAGTTTAAGGACAATGGAACTCGTTCCCCAGTTACGCAACCGCAGACATTCCACAGAGTCCCATGGAATGACACTCGTCCAACTTCACCCTACGAGCACGTTCAGCCGGTCAAAGTGAAAGAGTCGTTACGAAAGTCACGTAGACGACTCATCGGTGCATCTTGCGTCAAGGTGGCTTCCGTTGACGCGAGCTTCCGCTCAGCGTATCCGAAAACGTTCACGAATTTTAATGTCGGACGCATCTTCGTGTAACAAGGTTCTCGCGACTCTTTCATTGACGCGGGAATGCAAACGAGATTGCGTGAAACGAGAATAGAAATTAATTGTGTAGCAACCTCCGCTGTACGTAGTATTTTTTCTAAATGTACCGTGAAACAAAATTCTGTAGAACGAAGTGAAAAAATGCGCGGTGAAAAATCGAACAGCGTCCATTCCGAATAAATAGAGGAAACAATCTATCACTCTCTACTTGGAAAACTTCCCACATTCGGGGATTTAAAGAAGAATTTCTGAAAAAAAAAAAAAAAAGAAAAGAAGTAACGCAAGGACGTGCCAGAAAAAAAGAATTCCAACAATAAAGAAAATTATGAAGACACCAAAAAGCAACAACAGAATTCTGCAAAATTCTTTTACGTACGATTGACGATATTAAAGTCGATACTAGAAAGCGCATTCGTCCTTGTATAAACGACCGATGGTACACTTTGATTTTATATGCACCTCGGTGAGGCAAGCCTCTTGACGTCACAATGGACGCTGTGCTCAATCCAGAGGATACGATTCAGGTGACGTCATTGCCTCTATCGAATGTTGCTCAAATAAGAATTATTATCGGTTTGTTTCCAAGAATCGTCCATTTCTAACCACTGATAAATAGTTTATTTGGTTTTCTATTTCGGATATTGCGTCTTGTACCGTTGGTCTAGCGTTCGACGAAAAGTTATCTTCTGGTTCCCAAGAATCATAGATTAGAAATTGGAATGATCTTACTTGTTGATAATCGGTCGCTTGAAGAGTTTAGGAGATTCGGAGGATTCGTGTTATTTGACTAGGTTTTCAAGAAAGATTAATTTGAGGAATCTTTTTTTCTAGGAAATGGTAACCATTTTATTTTTTAGTGCCATGAATTTATCTAACAGGAAGTTGAAAAAAAATAGAAAAATAAAGTACCATAAACTTTACCGACAAAAATTAGAAAAAAATATGAGAGATTCTCAAGTCAAACATTATCGACGAAAGTACACGTTTCGACAGTAGAAGAATAGTATAATCGCGCATCGCAACGTATAAATTCCACAGAAGCCACTGAAAAGGTTCGACAGAGGAAGAAGAGCGGATATGCAGCACACGCTCGACCCTGAGAGAGTCCGAGTTATTGATTATATGGAAACACCGTAATTTCGCTTTGCTCTTACCCGTAACAGCCTATTATTAAACACGTATCCTCGAGGCATCTCGATGAATCTTGCGAGCACAACGGATCAGATTGAGCAAAGTTTTTATGCTTGTTACGCGTGTTGCGCGAGCGAAGATCTTAATTTGCCCCGTGACTCGGCGATATCTTTCGAATCAGGCCTTGATCCTCCTTTTATCGAACGATTTACGATCTCTGCTGTCCCGGAAAATTAGTTCGTCCATGTTTAAATAATCTTCGATAGGAAAGATCTGTTTGTTGAGACGAGTCGTTTACCGACGTGCGCACGAAAATTTTAGCCAAACAGCTAACAACGTGCCTCGAGAGGCAATCCAAAGCCGCTACTTTTTGTTCCAAGCAAACCCGCTAATTGCCAGACGAAAATAGAACTACCAACATGAGGAACTAAGCTATACACTGTCTACTTCACTCCACGAACCCTTTCAAGTTCCCTTTTGTCTCTAATTGCGACCAGCTAGCCACTTGCTTGGCCCGACAGCAATTTCAGCTGACTCTATCCGGGATCATCTTAGATCATTCTTTGGTAGACACGTGTTTCGCTAACCCATAGGTTGAAACATGGAGACGCTTCATAAATTATTATTCATTTATTAATATTTTCTGTGCTACCTGGGTCATCGATAATTTATGATTGTAAAAGAAAAAAAATAAAAAGGAAAGCTGTCGTTAAGTATAATACCCGGATATTCTTTTATATACCGATTAAGTTACATAATGAAGAATTAGTAAAACAAATTAGGGAAGAATTCAGAAGTATACATCGTCCACTGCGAGGTTAAAAAAATCTGAGAAAAATATTATATCTAAAATTATCTTAACGTTCGTTGCCAATCGCTAAATGGAGCACAAGGACTGCACAAAGGATAAAAAAAAAAAAAGAAATGTTGCAATTTCTGTCGCATGGGCGTTGCAGCCTCTCGCGGCTCAGTTTATATCTCGAATCGAACGTCGATTAATCGCTAGACGTATACCCTTTTGAGCCACTCTGCACGCCTCTTTCTGGTTCCCGTGAGGAGACCTGGAAGACCGCCAGAGAGGTACCAACCTGCCCGGTGACGACACTATCCCGAATCTAGATTAGTGTGAACGAACTCTGTCCTAAAATTTCGTTCCGCGTTCAGAGCAGCGTGTCTAGGTCTCTCCTGTGCTCGAAACTTATTCCTAATGTCGATATCGTTCGATACGTCCGATCGAAACAAATTCTTTTCGAAACCTTGATTTATCGAGTAAAAAATGTTTATCTCCGCAATTTTCATAGACGTGATTTTCATACATTTCATGCGATTGGCAATGCGTTAAGTAAAAATTGGAACAATGGAGGAACGTTCTTTGCGTAGGCTGTCACATGTTTGATTAGTCAGCATTTGGATCTGGTGTATGTTGTTTACGATACTCTGATAAAATTGATAAAAAATTTCGGTTACTGAATCGATAATGGGTTATCAATTTTAATCGACTTGTCCTTGATTATTTCGTAACAGGAATTAAATCCACAATTTTGGGATTAGACTTTCTTCAAGGTTTAGCCTCTCTGCAACCAGAATTTGGTTATCGGAAACGAAGCGATTACTCTTTCTCACTTTGATTTGAACGTTTTTTGATCGATAATTCCTAGATAGATAAATAAAATTTCCTTAAATATAGATGGACGAATATATGCATAACTGAATCACACGACACTACGGAGGGTTAAAGTTTAGCACACAGTTCATCTGGTTGGAAAATCGATTTCATCTAACAAGAGGATCCCAAGTGCCACTCGATCTTCATCAAAATTCGTATTTTTAATTAACCGTCCTCCACTTCCATTCGCACCAAGCATCAAACACTCAACCCAAATTTTTCCAATCAATTTTTCGAACTCTCGCTTCCAATGGAAAATACGAGTCGGAGAAAATTTACAGCCGCATAAATCGATCTTTAAAATGTTCCACGTCCAAGCGAATAGTAATTACAATGAATAAACACGAAGGAACTATAATTGCAGTCCTTGGTTCGCTGTATTTCAAAACGAAACAGCGAATGGAAGGTCCGTGAAGGTTATAGGCAATGATTTAACACCAATAATCTGCATAGTTGATGAAACAGTTTCTGCATCAGAAACTCTACAGATCGAACTGGTTGTTCGTCGTAAATCGTTTCAATAATTCCCAATAAATATAATCGTAAGAAACTTTGTCGCACGATGCTGTTTGACGGTGTTTAGCAACGAGGAACTTTATTCTCAAGATCGTATTGCGATCCAGGGTTAAAAGCGTTGCCACCGAGCAATTGCATTGGGGAATTGAAGAGAAGCGTTACAGATAAGCGGTCGATCATTAAATGCTCTTGCGTCAGATGATTTTCTGCGTCCTCGGCGGTCGAAGTGTATCAGTACCGAACGAGAATAACCGTTCAATGTACGGTTGATCTATTTATATGGTCGATCAGCTGCGAGGCTTGCTCATAATTCAATAGCGAGGACCTCGACTCGTGCAATGTTAACGCGTGTTTAGCATTCTTCCTCGTTC
This sequence comes from Ctenoplectra terminalis, assembly GCA_019453375.1. Taxonomy (NCBI): domain Eukaryota; kingdom Metazoa; phylum Arthropoda; class Insecta; order Hymenoptera; family Apidae; genus Ctenoplectra; species Ctenoplectra terminalis. The sequence continues at coordinate 249,718 of SMSQ01003239.1, read as the reverse complement.
GGAGCAAACTTTTCGTGATTCGAGGATGATAGGAATCGCGAAACAGATGCCTCGTCACGAAGAATCGATTAGGTTCGTTGAAAATCCAAAGGCTGGTGAATTTTAACTCTTTCGACGCGGGAATTTTGAAAAAGTGTCTCAACGTTATTTAATTCGAGCTTGATCACATGACTCGAGTAATTTATAGGAGTTAAATTATAATTCTGAAAAATTTATTTATTTCTTGAGAAGCAGTGTTTTTCTTCTTTTTTTTTTTTTTTTTTTATTTGTGTCACTGAACTACAAAGGATCAATGTATGCGTCTATTACTGTCGCAGTCATTTTTTTAGTACTTTTTATTACGCGAATTAATTTTTTAATCACTTTGAAAAGTCCTCGGAGGATCGTGATTGGATGAAAATTTGAGTGATTCGATGGGCGTGTTGGTACAAGTATTTATATTCTATAGTTAAAGTACTTTGTTTGTGGTACCATTAGAATCTTTATTCGAGGAAGCTAATCTAATATTTCGTGGAACGAAATGATTTTGAAAAATCGTAATATAAGTGGGGAATTAAGAATGCCGGTTGAGTTTTGCACACGTTCTTAAATACAGGAAAGTCGTTCTTTCGAAGTATAATGTTCTGATAAGCGTACGTGACAAATCAGTTACGAGACAATTAATCAGTGTTCATTTTTTTCTTTGTTTTTTTTTTCTTACATTTTATGTAACAGAGCGCATGTTATATGTAGACTTAGGGGCACTTTAAAAGATTTGTTACGAGTATAGAAGATATCGTACACGTGACAGCTTTATATCTCGCTTATCGTGGTTACCTTTCGATTTCTTTTCCTTTTATCGAGAGATTCGGTAATTAAAAGCTACAAGCTGCATCCAGATATTTTCTACATCTCGAGTGTTTCTAATAAACCTTACATCCTTCACGCTGAATCTTCGTAAACTTAGATTCAACCCGTTTCATACTCAAAGTTCCTCGAACCACGGTGAAACTCCTGTTTTCAAGCAAAATTATATGAATTTAATTTAATAAATTTAATTTTAATTCAGTTTGGTTTCCCAATTTCTCGAGAAAGCCCAGAAAGAATGATTAACGAGCACGCACACTCGGTTCTCTCGTTGCTCAATATGTTTCCTTAAAATCACAGAATTCACGAAATTTAAGGAGAAAACAACACTTCGAAATAGTAGTTTCAGGAATATTTATAAAACACTCCGTCATCGGTTCCTTCTACGATAAGCTGCTAATAATACCCAGTAAACACGCATAATCAAACGTCATTTCATAATTACGTCGATAATTGAACCTTCTTCGGAATTTGTAAAAGGAAATCATCCATTCACGTTTCAATTTTAACCTATTCTCACGAATCGTTTCTCAACCGGAAACGGTACCGCGTTTCACGGGCTTCGAGGAATTGTTTTCGACTTAGTCCAGTTTATTTTCGCGCCAAACCGAGATCCTGTTGAATTCGATGTCTTATTTCGTGTTCGCGATCCTTCGAGCAATAATTCGATTAATTAAATCGATTCGTTATTCGTTGTTGAGTACAGATACACCAACCAGCTACGATAACGTTTCGTGGAACAGTTATTTCGTAATGGCCGCGATCGATAGTCACGTATCGATAAAAAAACGCTCGATAACCCAGCCGACTGGCGAGTTCCGGTTTATCTGCGGCCTATTGAAATTTCTATCGGTCGAACCGCGTGACGAGTGATAAATTTAAATCGACCGTACGTCAGGATGAGTTTCTGAAAATTCTAGTCGCTTCAAAAAACGATTTATCGCTGGAGACGACGATGTATTGATTTCTGTGTAATCCAGAAACAATCTCTGATCGAAGATCGTACCGGATCGTGAAATTTATGGGCCGGTTATGCCAGTTCCGCCGCACTTGCGGTTCGTAAATCCTCGAATTGGTTTTGATATCCAGTGTTGAGCTCTTTCGAAGGTATTGGTAACATTTCCTTGGAAATTAGGTAGTTTGGAGTTGATGGTTCTTGGTACTCGGTGTGCAGGATGATATGGTACTTGCTAAACGAGGAATTAACTTGTTTTAAATTTGTTTTAATTCTTTGACCAAATGGATAGTTAAATAGATTAATAGTTTCGTAAAAATTTGTTTATCCTTTCTCCTAATTTTTATTGGTTCGTCAGATCGATCGTACAATGTTGCAGGTACTCTTGAGATTTAATTTTCCTGTTCGTTGATTTTCGTTTTTGTTTGCATTCTTAGGAACTCGATTACTTAATGCAGCAGAGCGTCGATAATTTTGCCAAGATTTGTTCGGATATTCCTGATCACGTAGGTTCATTTTAACGATCAATGAGTTAATGTACCTAGTCGGGTACATTAACTTTCCTAAACTTTCCTGAGCCTTAAAATTTGTCCAACTTTTTAATAACAGTCTCTAGATGCAATATGTGCTGTAGTTTGTCAGCATGATTCTCGGCCTCGACTTTACTTATAAATTCCCCGTTTGTTCTGATGTCATCGGCCTCCGTAGGTGCTATAGACGCCACTGACGGTGAATTCGCTTTACTTCTTCCAGGCTCGCGGCTATAAATTGTTCAGTTTGTTCGCCTCGAAGCTTTAATCTCCGGCTTTCGACACACTTACCGCGAATACGCTACGATTCTAAAGAACGAGTTCCTTATAGCGAAGCGTAAGCTTCATCGAAAATTAATCGTGCTTCTGGTCGCTGGTTGTTTGTTTCTCTTTCTTGTCTCTTCAAAGAAAACTGTTGAGTTAAGAGGGACGGGGAATTTTTTCAACAAAACGTATGATAGGAGAGAAAAATTGAACAAGATAATGAAATGGTTTAACCATTCTCGATTTTAAAACGTAAAAGGAATTGCCAGAGGTAAACAGTTTCCGTGAATTCGTATCGTATCCCATAAAAGCGGAATGAAACAGAAATAATTTTTATTAACGCGCCAAACAGTCCATCCTACAGATAAACAGATAAATTTCAACGTCGAGAATTTTCATAAAAACGTTATTGGTCGCGGAAGTGGACCACGAATCTTTCTCGAACCCGTTGTACACTTTCGATATCGAAAACTCAGCTACTCGAAGATTCCATTAGCACCTGAATCGTCGAAACAAGGTAACAAGGACACCGAAAACCAGATTGCCTATAAAAAACGATTTCAGGTCATTTTTTTCTTTCTTTTTTTCTTTCTTTTTTTTTCTTACTCCTTTCTTCTAAATTATCATACTTTTTTTTCCCTCTCGATTAAAAGTACGACGTTATTGAAGAAATACTATTTCGTTTTACGCTTCTGAAGATAGAATTGTTTTTTCAAAAGACGTCACAGTGTTTGCAATGCAGTGCACAGGTCTCACGTGCGATTCCTGTGCTGCTGCGAGCCTGTTATCTTGCTTATTACGGCTAAATATAGCGGGTGGTCTAACCAGTGTTCAAACACTAGCGATACATCGATGTATCAACAACTTGGAGACTCTCGAAACGATTTAGCTCGGTTTTTTGGAACGTTCCAAGAATTATCTCTGGGTTAGCCTCGACGGCAGCCATATTGGTACTGCAGGGCCTCGCTAGTCGAATTAAAATGGTGGACGATTGTAAGAATACTTAGAAGACTTCTTAGCTTTCTGTTAAATCTGTTTCCATTCCTAGGAACTTCGTCGACAGAAAACAGTTCTCGTTACCTTCGCATCTTCAATCCCGATTCGCAAATTGGTACTATTTCCCGATAAAGTTTGACGTCACCAATCGCTGTTCACCTTTCACTTCGACTCCATTAACACGCCAACGTTAACAACTTCATTAAAATATCGCTATTTTTATACTACAGTTTCTTAGCTGCTCCGACACATAACTTTTTATTACTTCTTATATCTAGTGTTTTACGATCGAGAGTATCTCCGTCTTCGACTTTGTGTCACTTCTTTCGCAGTTTATGTACTCGCTAAAGATGCACCAAGAGCCTCGAAATAAAACTTTTATTCCATTCTGTTTATAACAAAACGAAACTCCAATTGTTACAATTTTATTCCTTCTGTTTAAGTTCGTCGAAAATTCAATCCGATCGAGCCAAAGGCTATTTCTTCTCTTTTTACGTATCACTTTGGAGATTTACTCGTTTTTTTTTTTTTTTTTATTCTGCTAGACGACTATGGAGAATAAACGTGACGTATAAATGTCGGGACGTACAGTTGAATGTTGAACGTCGGAAAAATTCTAATAACTCGAGTGCAGAGGAAAATGGTGGTCAACAAGTGTCGCGAAGCGTTCTAGAGCGATATCAGTGCGGAAACGCAGATTTATGCGCGCTGATCGCGATACCGAATGATTTAAATGGAACACGAGCTCTATTATTAGCACGATCGAGGAATTAAAACATCGCTTTCGAGATGGAACCGCGGATGAAGTTGATCACCGCGCTCCAAAATAATGATAACACTTCGACCTCAAGCTGATTGCGTCTTGCCCGCGACTCCACGAAGATCATATTTTTTTTTCTCTCTCTCTCCCACCACATTTTCCCCCTTCTAAATCACTTTAATTTTGCGAAGTACAAACTTCAAGATTAATCGAGTGCCAGTTCCTCGAGGGACAATCAAATTTGTATCGCGTTATCAGTTTGATCGAGTTATCTGGTCGCCATCGTCGATCATTGTTTGTTGCTTACTTTAATGGAACTTACTGGTACATTATATCTTTTAGTGTTTTTTTTTCTTTTTTCTTTTTTATAAATTCAGGTTCCAAGAATTATATGTAAAAATAGAAACAAAATTCTATCTTTAAAATTACTCGTGTAGGATTTTTTCTTCTTCTTTCGATTACTTCATTTTTATCTTTTTTATTTATAATTTATATTGATACGTAATCAATTTCTTTTAACGCCCATAGAAAGAATACTTAGGAGTCTTGTAAACAACCCTAGAGTGTTGTAAAAAGTAACAATTTTATGAGTTTCGAGTTAGTAGTAGAAATGTGTAAAATTAAAACGTTGTCCTTGAAATTTGAAAATATTGCTATCCTTTCGCGTGAAAAAAAAAAGATAAATAATAAAAACTCTTTCAAGTCGCAGAAACACGACATCAAACAATGAAGGTGGGACTATAAAAATATTCGAGCGCGGATAAAAATTCAAGAGACGACTCTGATCCTCGCGATGCTCGCTAGCCGCGAAATTCTACTTCGCAAAACTGGCACGTTCTACTTAATCCGACGTAACGTCCGTCATTGGCGACACGATCCACTATAAATAGATATTATCATGAATAATCCTCTGGTGTCGCGCTTAGTTGTGTCGAGTTTATTGCTGCACGAGAATGAAATATATTCCTGGCCAGTTTGCTCCCTGAGAAATTCGTCTCGAGTCCTCTCTGTACGCTTTGTTCTTTATTCTTCCGACTGAGACGGTCATTAATGAGCGAACGTTGATCCCCGTTAATTCTTTTACTGCCGTTAGAAGGTTTCGCCGTGTCTGACTTAGCGATTCGTTAAAGAAATATGGGTCAGTGTGTGTATTCGTGCAATTAGGGTAGAAATGCTTAAATTATTAAGTAGAGAAAAAGAAACAATTATCTCGTCTTGTTTACCGAGTAGTTTAAAATTAGTCCTGTTATCTTTGATTCTATTTGATCCATAGCTAATTTTATTCACTCGCAAGCTGTTCTATAACTTTGTTCTACATTGCTTGTATTGTAATAAATCATCATTGTTTATTATACTTACTGCTTCCAACGTAGGATATTATACATAACGGTTTGCAATTGAGAAACGAGTTGGTTAACATATTAATAGATGAGAGAACGGTCGAGTGTTTAGGACGGTACAAAATGGAGTAATTTTGGTAATTGCGAAGGAAATGTTCATAGAGGTATTGTTTATAGGAGAACAAGTTTAATGTTGATTATCTAATCTGCTTAATTACGAAGGTTAGTTATCTTATCTGTGCTTAATGGAATCGAACAATATTTTAATTACGACAAAAATAAGGTAGCACGGTTAGCCGATGTGATAGGGACATGAGAGGATTTATGGAAATGTGGAGGAAAACAATCGTGGGTTTGATGTGCTAAGTCCAAAGTAAAAATATCGCGAAGAAGTGGTTGTAAAAAAAAATCGACTTGATAAAAGAATAATAAAAAAGAGCATTCACTACTGTATCATCTATTGTACAAAACATTACAATCATTAATGCAAACCTATATTCTATAGATCCAAATCCATTGCAAAAAAAAAAAAAAAAAAAAAAAAAATTATAGTCTTCAACATACAAAAAAATCCAAAAACCATTAAAACTAACCAAGTCATACTATACTTCAATCGTCTTTGATTTTTAATCCGCTGAGAACCACCATTCTCTACTGTCTTGATCAGAACCATCCTAAGTGTACAACCTCTATATTTTCTTCTAAAAGATATTAAAATTTTTAACTTCAAACGAGTGAAATAAAATTCTCATACTGTCAGGATGTCTCTACTATCGATATTTTAATTTTATAAAGCACCGAATGCTAATGCGAAGAAAAAAGTAACCGTTCATCCCTTTTTCATAACCTTGAAGAGCGTCTCTGTGTGGCATGGCCATTATCAAAGAGTATTCAGGAAGGTTGAAAAGCTACCGGAAACCATTCCTTGCTCACTTTCCCGGCTATGTAGCATCCAAGCTATAACACTCGATTCCCCCTCCGGGACACTAGGCATCCCCCCTCTGGGAAGGCGATTCTTCCGCGGGTAATGGCGATTGGCGGTGCGTTCAGCTTAGTCGCGTGCCGAGACGCCGTGGAACGAGAACGTTTCTGGCGAGCTGGCTACGTGGAACGGGGACGACACGCAGCAAGAGACAATTGCCAGGGAAGCCTGATCGTCGCGTGATTTCGGCACGTAAAGCTAATCAGTTTCACCAACCTCGAAACGCATGATCCTCGAAAACACGCGATCTTCGTGAACGCTTCCTTCTGCCGGCTGGAACTCGAGGGAATCGGTCGTCGAGAGGATTTCCGGCGCAATTTTTAATAAACTAGAAGTTACTCTGATCGGACATCGGTTGAAATTTGTGAACTGTGATTCAGTGTCTTTTATTTCTTTCTTCATTTTCATTTTCCGAAGATCTACAGTGAATCTTGAAGTTGGCAAGTTGAGAATTTGTGGAAAGGTGAATACAGAGTGACTCGACTTCGTTTAAATCGTAAGTTTTATACGATACAGTGTTCAGTACCTGGTACCTTCTCTGAGATTCGTCTAGATTTTGACAAAGAATGCAAGAACGTAGCGCGTAGCGTGAAATCTTAGACCGATTGCTCGACAAGGAGACGCTGTCTCTCCGCGATAACTTTAGAATCCCGAAGTGAGCGAAACCAACGTGAACTATCATAATAATTGACGAGGAGACTTCTACGGTCTTCCATGGTGACTCTGCGAAACAGGAACTCTTAACAATTAACGAGGAGGCTTTCTAAGATCAACCTGTACCCCAGATTGCTCGGCAACTTTGCGAAACAAAATTCTAAAGTTTTCACCAAAGACGGTCTCCAACTCTTGGCATAATAATATTATCGACGCTCGGAAGAGCGCAAACTTTCCAAAAGTGGTTTCAACGGTATTTCAAAGGATACGTCTCACCGTACGTTCATCGTGTATCGTTCTTCGGAGTCTCTGAAAACTGTGTTTGCTTTGAAACATCGTCTTTCTGTCTTACCGATCGACCGCGCGACGATGCTTCGATCGTGCGATCGTTGCACGTAAGCTCGGCTAAATCGCAGAGCAACGAGTTATTGGCGATTCGTGGCACGCAGGAATTCGTGTACGACCGATGTGTAGGACCGTGCGTTTCGACGTCGTTTCCGTGTACCGAATGACGATCGTATGAATCATTTCGAATCACCTGACGTCCCGTTGTCGAAGCATGATAAAGATAGCCAACCTAAAGAGTTCTCTGGAGAACCGTGATTTTGACACAGTTATGACCCGCAACGTGCACCTTGACACGGCGTTAATATTAGTAGTTGGTGATCTTCCAACTTGTCTCGGAATCGGTGAATATTTGTAAACTGTGTACATCATTAGGCTAAGTAGCTTAAGAATACCGTTGGGTAGAAGAATTAAACGAAATCGGAGGATTTATTGCTGCGCGATCACAGAGTGAAGTGCGAGTTCTCTGGTACTTTTCCTCTCGGACTGGTTTTGGTGTATTGATTTTTGAAGAGGAATTATAATGGCACCTGCCGCCACGTTGGACTGGTCAGAACCATGCCAGCATTGGCGTTATCCGAAATTTTGCCCGTCAGGGCAGCAGAAGCATGAAAGGGCAAAGAGTGCGATGGAACTGAGCAACAAGGAGGCTAACACAGCGTACAAAAAATTCTGCAAGTTCCTGCGACGGCTGAAGAACAAGAAACGTAAGTTGTCGGCTCGGAAGATGAAGAGAGATCGCTGTTCTCGGAGTTAGGTTCGATTCTGTTAGGGTATGGTTGCCTGAGAATATTTCGTCTAATATTTTATGCAGAGTACGGTTCGTTTCTGTTATTCTATCTTAAGCAAAGATCGATATTTTCGTAACGAGAATTTTTATTAGAAGAATTTAGCACAACTTTAAGCGGATAGATTTTTTAATTTTTTTTTGCTATTTTTGAGGATCCAGGATTTTTATTTGTATCTTTTGATGTAAGGATCGATTAGAAGTTGTTTCAGGTTTTTATTTAGGTTTCGTCTTATTTCTGTTTTTTTTTTTCGTTAATTACCCTTGAAATTATCGTTGATTATAGATTTAGGCGTGCAGATTAGTAAGCGCCGATGCATTCACTGTTTCCACCGAGTTTGACTGCTTTTTAATCTCGACTTGTATACTGTAGACGGAATATTTTAAAGTATAATGAACCCGAGCGTTATCGTTAAATTATTCAACGTTTGTGGTTTATTTTTGCTTTTCAAACGTGTCAGTCGTCTCAACGCGAATTATGTTATTTTTTTACTTTCGATGGATCGAGATTCGTCTTAACAAGTTCGAGACTTGTCTCCTGCTTGTTTCAATTAATTAACGATAATTGATCAACGGTAAATGATATCACTCGTGCAGTTTCAAACGTTATCTATATTTTTCCAAGCGTAGAATTTACGAACTGTTTTCTACGCAACTTTTAAAACTGCAACCTTCGACATTTATCAAACAAAGTATTATAATTAAAATTTCAAGAGGTTAATTAAATTTGTGCAATGCAAAGGCATTTACGAACTTGTTTATTAAATCTGTAGCAATTTTACAAAGCAGTCTGCCATTTAACCACGAAAGGTTAGAAACGCAAAACAGATGGGCAAAGAAAGAAGAACTGTTCGACGAGAAGTAATACACCGACCCACTGACATTTATCCCTTGTTATTCATATTTATTTTTGTAATGCACACCGACCCATGGAAATTATTTTTTCATATGTCAAGTGCTTGCTGCGTCAACTCGACGACCAACGATATGAAAAGAAAAAAAAAAGAGAGAGAAAAAGTAAAAAATGGTGAAGAGATTTAAATTTGCGCGTGCACTAGATCAATCCTTCATCCCTTCGGCGGACAGAGATTCTCAACTTTCTTAACAACAAAGTTTTCACTTCATCGTACAACCATCCACCCCTTATACTCAAAACTATGCTATTCTACCCTTTTAGTTGTTGGAAAAAATAAAAATAACAGAATTTCTATTTTCAAACTTTTATTTAATTCTGTTCTTCTCCAGAAACTAAGAAAATCTTTTCTGAAACCTCTTTTACAAATAATCGTATCTGAACTATATCGATGAACTATATAATCGAGCCTAAAATTATTATACAACAGAAATGTTAAAAGAAATAACGAAGTACAGAAGCTAAGATGTTGAATCTCCGCTTGAAAGCTACCAGCGCCTCCTATGCGGAGGAACATTGATTCCAAACTGTTGCTTAGGAGGATCGAAGGCGAGATTCGCTCGCTCCAAACTCGGAACATTCCACGAGGATCGCGTCGACGAAGTTTCCTACGAGCGTTAAAATATTTACACGGTTGACAGAGCGCGGTGTAAAACGTTCAGCTGGCGAACAGAGTCGATCCATATGCATAGTTTCTCGTCTCTGTTGAAACGCTGGAGGTACAAAGCTCGTTGCGAAAATGTTCCTTTAATGTCATTTAAATATTATACCGTCTGCGGGTCGCGGACGAGCGCCGACACAGATATGAAATGGCACGAACGACCGTCTCGTGTGTAAATCCTATTTTTCAACGGAACGCAAATTGCGTCGACGCTGCGTTTGATTTTGCATGCGTCCTTAATACGATAAGGGATCGGAGTCTTCGGGTAAGCTGCCGGTTTAAGATTATACCGCGATGCTTGTGCTAAGACAGTATTTATGTTTCAAGGATTTTTGAGAAGTACAAGATCGTAATTTGAGACCCGAAGGTTGTCTAAATAGGTTGCGGTTTACTAGTTTCTCTGATAGCATTCAACGTACGAAGTTCGAGTACGAATGACTCGAAACCGGCCTTTAAAATTTTTTACACGGACGACCAGCGCAAGGTCTCGACAAATTTTAACACAAATAACTCGAAATATGGTTCAAAGTTTAGCTACAAATAACTCTAAAATATCCTTAAAAACATCACTATAAAAAGCTGAAAGTTTAAACGCGATTGCTCGAAATAAGTTTAAAAAATTAAGCCGAGCAGCGTGGATAGCTGACAACTAGGAAAATTTTTCCAGTCCACGATACCAACTAACTCTATTTCTATCCATCACCTTAAATCTTTACCTCAGAAAAGACATGATTATTCTGCTCCACGATCCTGCAATCCCTTTGAGCTTGTGCATCGTCCAGTTGGCCGCAAAATGTCACACAATAGCCGTTCCAGCGCGGCCAGGAAAAAGGTGGAGAATCCTCTGATGCACGCGTAACACGGCAAAAGGGAGACTGACGTGCATCCGGATCCTCGGTTCGCCGTTGCACTTTTTGTTGCACGCTGGATTTAGCCGGCTCCGATCCAAGCGATGCTTTTGCCAGAGATCGCCGCCGCTTGACCCACTTTCGCGCCTTCCCGCGTGTCCCTAAGGATCCGATAGAAACTGTGGAATAATAATTAACCAACGCCTCGAAGGAATCTTGTCTTTTGAAAGAGAAATGAAAAAAGAGATGTTTTTCTTCCTTTTTTTTTCCTTTATTCTTTTTTCTTCTCGCTGTTGTTTTCTTTTCTTTTCTTTTTTTTCTTAAACTCGATTTTAATTCTTTGATGCTCGATGGTGTTCTCAAGTGGGATTTTTTGGAAGTTAGATTCTGATTTTAAGATATGAGTTAGTAGCTATTTTCGAGTCTTAGTAATGTTTGCACCTCCTCGACTTGGCACTCTTCGATCGACTTGTTTGCGGGATGGAACTTCATGGTCTAATTAGGCATCTGGTGACGCTTCGAAATACTCGTTGCGGCTTGACGAATTTAGGGGATGAGCAAACTGTAGAATTTCATTCTGGAAGTAAGGTTACAACGTATCTGTTCCAAGTGTTAGCGAAATTCAAATTGTTGATAAAAATTGAGGATCAGAGCCTAGAATTAGCTTCAGGTTAACTTATCGTCTATCTTTGAATCTATTTCGAGGCACGATTATCCTTCTCAGCGTCAAGCGTAAAATCTCGGTTCTCTTACAGTTTATAATTCGATAGACCGAGCCAAAAATTAATTAACATCGCTCTGCAACACCAAGAACTCTAAATTCCCCAGAAGGTAACCAGAAATAATTCGATCTAAAATTGCTTCACCGACCTAACCATGTTGATCAACCGTTCCCTTTGCCTTGAAACCATCTCCAGATCGTTAAAAAAAAGCAGATCGGTTGATCAACCATACCTTCACGCTGATCGAGCCTCCGGGACGCTCTTCGTCGAAGAGAAAAGAAATAACGCTACGGAAGAAGAAAAAGGTTAATCGAAGGGAAAGATGTTGGCGGAATGTCAAGAAGTAAAGCATGGTCCACGTGGCATCTTATCGTTGGCTGCGCCAGTTTCGGTTCATCCGACGATGGTAAACGCGATCGCGCGATCTAGGTTTCCTCTGTGCGAATTTTCGGTCTCGATCGCGTTAAAGGCTTGAATTATGTGGCTCGAGGTTATTTTCAGCCGTGGTTCAATGAGAAAACCGGTCCGTAAACGCGGACCTCGCATTATCCTACGTCTCATCTTATCAAGGTTATCCCTCTCGCGCGGCTCCACTCTCGAACAATAGAATAGAATCGCGAGCGTCTTAGAATCGAACCTGTACGAATTGTAACGATGCTTCGGTATCTCTTCACCTATATCGTTATTATTCCTCCGTAACCAAAATTTGATTTGCTTTCGAAGATACGAGTCGCAGTCTCTTGAGTCGTCACTTTTCCGCAAACAAACCTACAAAATGGACGATCGGGCTATTTCAGATCGTCGAGCTATTTTCGCTGTGGCTATTTTGACTGTATACAACGCGTATTCTTCTTTGATCGAACGTGTTGTGTTGCAAATTCTTTTGCGTCTGATTTCGTCCGCATGGTCTTCGAAGTCGTATTCTAGTTCGAGAATGTTGTTTGGTTCGTGAGTAAAAATCGATGTTTTCGAAAAAAGAAGAAAAAAAAAAAAGTGGTTGATATTCTGCGATTCTCTTCTTGTGTAATCTTTACGATGATCGTTCGATTAAAACTGGTTTCAATTTTGAGCGTGCAATTAGGCGATGCCGATCTTGTTTGCAAAGTTTCGGCAATTGTGTTCACACGGAATCGTTTTGCTTCCAGGAGATACTAAAATCTAGGAAAAATAATAATTGTGTTTTATTAACTTCGACGATGAACGTAGCCAAATTTCTTACGATTCCCAATATCCTGAAACCTTTTATCTTCCTCGAATCCCTGAAACCGCTTCAAACATTTTAGCCAACGCAAATATCGCACATTTATTTTCCCAATTATAAGTAATCACATATGTTTCATGAAGTACTTAAGTAATCGTTTAAATTGATTACACCAAGCATGATAGGTTCGTTATCATAGTCATATTGCTTCGTAGAATTAATTAACACTTTCGTTATGCAAAGTGACAATGTTCACTCAACGTAGAGCGCTTGCTGTATACTAACCGATTTAAAAGATTTTATTATTCAGATACATATTTGTCTACAATAATTTTTACAGTACCATTTAGACTCGCGGCTCGTATTGAAAAAAAGCATAATATCGAAAGAGTTAAAGCGTTTCATTTCTCACGGTTCCACATCCATACTATACCTTCTTACTTTCATTGTACTTTACCGTTTTGGTTTTCGCTTGTTTCTATGGGCGGTGTGATGTATAATGCAGATAGAGATGGAAACAAAGTCACAACCGTGGTGGCTACATCTGGTGCTGGTCCAGATCGTCCACAAGAAATCTCCTATACAGACACTAAAGTAATCGGTAACGGCAGCTTCGGCGTTGTATACCTAGCGAAACTATGTGACACGGAAGAACTGGTCGCCATCAAGAAGGTTCTCCAAGACAAACGATTTAAGGTAAGAAAAAAATTCTTAACAATCAATTTCTTGCATTTAAGTTTTTAGGAATAAGAATTTTTTTTTCCCTTTAAGTTAAAATTTTTTTCTTTTTTACTTGATCAAGTATCAGAATTTAAGTAGACGCAGTTGAAATTAATTTCTGCGTCGAATTAGAAGAAACGCTATCGCGAAAGCTCAGAGGATCTTAATTGAAACTGAAATAAGAAAAGTACCGGTAAAAATGATAAATCCGTAGTTTCTCAATTTTCTAGTACAACCATTTAAAACTACGAAATAATGTTGAGATTAGAATTGTAATTTGACTGACGGAACTAGTTATTCTTCGAACCTCAACCTAACAATCAGACCGGCCAATTCGTATCCTATTGCAATGCAAAATTAGTAGAAATTATAGCTCAGGCAATAGACGAGGGTCTTGATGGAACAGACAGATCCTTTTTCTGCCCGCAGCAAACATACCACGGATCAAAACTAGGGATCATTCCCTACATCTATTATAGTAATTCTGTAATTCGAGGTAGCTCTGATACAGAAACAAAGGTTCTATGAACACAAGCCTATGTTTGAAAACTGATTTTCAGTTTTTAATCCTGAAATACTTTCGCAGATCCCGTACCATCCCATCATTCTTATCTTTAATTGATACCTGCGCAAAATTAAAAACAAAAATAATAAAGAATCCTCTGAGCACGGAATGTAGATTTCTTTCAAAATTTTTCTTCCCGATACTTGACCAACTCTTCTTTATTCGAAACGATTCGATAAAAACGCGTTCACATGTCGATAAAATTAGATTTATCTCGCCAGATTACAGTGTTTGGAAAACGATCATCCGCGACCTTAATCTACGTATTAAATCTCGGTGAAATAAGAACAAACTTGCTCGCAACGATTTTGATCGACGATAAGGAAATATCTTTGTCGCGACGAAATAAACACGAATAGGAAACTGTGTTCATTAATCAAACGTTTCCTCGTTTTGTTTATAGAACAGAGAGTTACAAATCATGCGACGTCTAGAGCACTGCAACATCGTGAAACTGAAATACTTCTTCTACTCCAGCGGTGATAAGGTAACTATTTCGATTCTTCCAACGATATTCCGTACACTCGATTGAAACCGAACGTAATGATATTCTTAAACGTGCGATCTTGTTCATAAAAGGATCGTCTTCTTTCATTGAATTATTATCCAGACAGCGTTACGCTAATTATTTCCCTCGATTCTTTCTTTTTCTTTTTTTTCTTCTTCTTCTTCTTCTTCGATTCACTCACGATAGTAGCGATACTTCTGATTTCTTTCGAATGGTACACATGTATTTAAACAAACGCCGAGTATTCGTTGTTAGTTTAATGCATGCGACGTTGTTGTGTTATTTTGTAGAACATCTTAAACGCAACTAATCCAGTTTTTCATGTGGACGTAAGTGAACAAGCGAGTACCCTTTTTTTTTTTAGGATCGGAGGTATTTCAATATACCTGAGCGAACGTATTTTTGATTCAGACTATAGTTGCTAACGCAGCTTCGCTAGTTATAGAAAATAATCTTTCGAAATTGTGTGTTTGCGGTTCAAAGGTACCTCACGCGTAAATGGCCACGTAAAAGTTCATGCTGATCGATTTCTATGACGAAACGACCCAAGCTAGCCACAGATTTCGCTTACGAGTCGCGTATGCCTTTGAGTCAACACGCCTTCCATATCTGTTAATCGTGTGAGACTATTGTTAACAATTATTTTTGCGGATTTCTTTTAGAAGGACGAGGTTTATCTGAATCTAGTGCTGGAATACATACCCGAAACGGTTTATAAAGTCGCTCGGCATTATAACAAAAGCAAGCAGACTATACCGATTAATTTCATCAAGGTAAGTCAAAAGTTGAAAATCATTATTTTTATATTTTATAAGGGTTTGATACAAATTATCCAGTAAAATATCCGTCTTCTTATATTTATATCGATTATAAAAAAAAAGAAAAAGGAAAATTATGTTACCTTGTAAATTGTACAAAATTCGTCTGTGCATAAATCTGTACAAATCTGTATAAAATATACTCTTCTCCATAAATATCGATTCATTTCACCGTACAGAATCACGCATTACAAATAATACCTAACATTCAGCTACCTACAATGATTCATAGACCTATTCACGTACTCTGAACTATTAATTTTCCTAGTATCTAATCCCCCAGTCTCAATCGCGACACTCCAACAACAATTCTAATCCCAACGCTCTTTTTCATATTTACAGTTGTACATGTACCAACTGTTCCGCTCTCTGGCGTACATCCACTCGCTGGGGATCTGCCACAGGGACATCAAGCCACAGAACCTACTCTTGGACCCAGAATCCGGCGTCCTGAAGCTCTGTGATTTCGGCTCGGCCAAACACCTGGTCAAAGGGGAGCCCAACGTGTCTTACATCTGTAGTCGTTACTATCGCGCGCCTGAATTGATCTTTGGTGCTATCGATTACACCACAAAAATCGGTAAACCTATTTTCCAACAGCAGTGTTATCGCTAGAAACACCGTGTAATCAACCAATTTTCAGAAGCTACCATTTTCACTGATATTTGCAACTTTTTAATCTCAAAGCATGAATATTTCACCGTGTTTAAAATAAACGAGCGTTTCTAACGAACAAGAATAAGGATGGAAAACGATTTTCGCTTTGTTCAATCTGTTTGATACGATCAAGTTTTGCGTGATCTAACAAAACTGGTTTATTATTCTGTTTGCAGATGTGTGGAGCGCAGGTTGCGTGGTGGCAGAACTACTGCTCGGTCAGCCGATATTTCCCGGGGACAGTGGCGTGGATCAGCTGGTGGAGATCATCAAAGTCCTCGGCACACCGACGCGCGACCAGATACGTGAGATGAACCCCAACTATACCGAGTTCAAATTCCCACAAATTAAGGCACACCCGTGGCAAAAGGTAAGCCCGTCAAGCGATCAAATCGCTGTAATAAGCGCTTTTCGCGCAGAAACGTTAGATTGTCCGAGGCGGTTGTTCGTGTAGCTCTGCTAATTTTGTAACTGCGTACACGTCCGTCGTTTTCGTGACTAACGAGGGAAACTGGTTAGGCGTTTCGCTCTCGTTTGAATGTTCTGTGTAAAAACTTTGTTCGTCGAAAAGTCATCTTTGATCATACTATTATTGTATTTTTATCGAAAAGTGAGGATGTTGGAGAAATTGAATAATGTTTGACGCGGGATTAATTATATTGTTTAACACTTTCGCAAATATGAAACAATCCTAAAATTGCATTCAAACCGGAGAAAATGCTTGGCTCGATCCCCTTGTAAGGGAAATTGCAATCATCAGGACAAGATTAATCAAAATTCCTTGTGGTCACATTGCATGAGAAAGATAAAAGAAAAACATAAAATAACGAAGCAATCGTTGAGGGTAAGGTCTTGTTCCGCAATCTCTTTCCTTCTAACTAAAAAAAAAAAAAAAA
>SMSQ01003239.1:221166-231662 GCA_019453375.1 Ctenoplectra terminalis | reverse complement strand
TAAAAAAAAAAAAAAAAAGAATGAGAGATTTTGACGGTGATGCGATAACTTTAACGTGATCCGTTTAAAATCTTGGTACATCACTTACTCTAATATTCTGGTGGTAAACGAAAATATTTTCCAGTGTCTTGAGAACGGTATGCAGTTACTCGTGTTAATTCAGTCTTCCTTTTTTTTCTCTCTTCTTTTTTTCTTCTCAATTTTTCTTACTTTTATACGTTGCAACGAATGACGAGAGGTTGCCTGTGAAACCGACTTACTATCTGTGAGATCTAAGTTTATCGTTTCCTCCACTGTTTATGTTTTTATGCCTCTCGAGTATCTTGTTGGTACCATTCCTGTTACTTTTTATTGATCGCGGATCATATATACCGAACAGTCTTCCTCTGGAAGAATTCTATGCTCTTCGAGTAAACATGTTTTATTAAAGACACGAAGAAAAGAAAAGAAAAAAAAAAAGATGGAAAAAAAGGAAACAGTGTACACCGGGTGTGTCTGGCTCTGTCCATCGGACGGACAGGCTCGGATCGATAAACCTTTACGCTGGAACAAGATTCAGAATCGAAGCATCTCATAACTACTAATACTTACTGTAATACACACCTAATACACTGATCAAGTACGAAACATCAAACAAACTTCTAAGCGGAACGTGTTGCTGCCGTTTTTTTTTTTTTTTTTACTGCTTTCTGTCATAAGACTTCATTCAGTCTGTGTTGCTGTGCGATTTTTTATAGCGGAGGCAAAAAGTGTTGCTCGGTTGAGGTTGCATTCTTTACATCACCCCGCGATAAACTTTTTATTACGGAAGTTTAAAAATATAGTTTCTTTTTAAAGATATGGTGGAATAAAAATCCATAGCACAGGGTATTCGGTAAAAATAAACAGAGATGATACAGTGTCTCCCAATTATGAACTAAATATTATATGATCGTCGAACTTTGTACAAACTAGGAAACACGGTGGGAATAATTAAACTTTCTAGCCTTGAACAAACAAAACTTCTTGCCTCTACTAGAGTCTGCCCTCGCAAGGGAAGGTCCAGAGAAATAAATCCTCCGTCTTTTAACATACTATAAATAACCAAAGTTAGTATTAAAAAATAAAAATAAAATAAAATAAAATCACTCGAGACCTCCCCTTGTTTTTGTAAAAATTAACCATGAAAATTCAAAGAAAACCACAAAATTAAAATTGCAATACGGTGATTACAGGTGTTCAGGGCACGTACGCCCCCGGAAGCGATGGAGTTAGTGGCTGGGCTACTAGAGTACACGCCATCCGGTCGAATTACGCCGTTGGAAGCGTGCGCCCATCCGTTCTTCGACGAACTCCGAGAGCAGGGCACGCGATTACCGAATGGCCGAGAGCTTCCCCCTTTGTTTAACTTTACAGAATACGAGTTGCGAATTCAGCCTGCCCTGAACTTGATCCTAAAGCCGAAGTACATGCAAACTTCGGAGAATCCTGGAGGTCAGTCGGAACCGGTCGCGGGGAGTAGCGGTAACTCTAGTGATAATAACGTGAACACCAACACGCTGTCCACCTCAAAGAACACAGACCCCGGCCAGTCGAACATGGCTTAAGCTGCTTTCTATTTTTAACGTTATTAAACAACAGACGAATCACATACAGAAAGAGAGAAAGGAAGAAAGGAAAAACCGAGAATTCACGTGTTAGGAACTAGCCTTAAAAGAAACGAAAATAAAAGATTAAAATTCAAGTACGGTAGAGCGAGAACAGGAAATAATAATAATAAAAAAAAAAAAGAAACAAGAAAAGAGTGAAAGAAAACCGATATTCTTCTGAGGAGGATGTCCAAAACAACACACACGTTACACACATGCTCCCCGGTTGTAAATTTTTTGAACTCGATGCAAATGGCGATACCGTGTGGTATTTTGAGCTTTGTTCGCTTGAAACACGAACGGCGAAATATTTTAGGATTATTAAACGATGGTTGCCCCCTTTGTAACGGGTTCGCCTGAGGACACACCGAATTCTCAGTGGCGTGTGCGAACGCTTTGATTGCCACCTTATTGCCAAAATGAAAAAAAAAAGAAAAAAGAAAAAAAAATGAATTCAGTGTATATATATTATAGGAACTGGCCCGTAACCTCTTTAAACGATCATTGCTATAAAACAAAGAAAGAAAGGAACAAAAGAACAAAAAAAAAAAAAAAAAAAAAAAAACTGAACGCGAAGTTTTTCTAGTTGAGGAAAAAAACAAATGATGTGTAATCTATCATACACTATGTCTAGTAGCGCGTTTACGTCGCTTGCGTCGTCGTCATTATTTCATCATTCAAGAAGACACGAACACACACACACAGACACACAGACACACGATCATCGCGATTTAAAGAGCCATCAGCTTTTTGGGTGTCGATGAATTCTGATTATTCAAAGGGAAACAGAGATCGGCTAGATTCTTGGCTCTCGCGAGGAAAGGAATGGAGAACAAGTAAGAGAAATCGAAAGTTCGCTGTTTGCTCCAGAATTGCGTACGTATGGACCCGAGCAAAGGGAACGACGGTGATTATAAATGATTATTATTATATTGTATTGAAAACACGCGCGTCGTGTAGAAATATTTTTTATTGTGTTCAAGATTCGAGCGTCGATTGATGTTTTGCGCGAGCAACAGGAAAATTTTACGCGGAGAATCTCACGATCGAACATCAAGAAACATACACATACAGACACGACACATACCTACGCGTACACACATTAGTAATTTGCGTGCACAATCTCTATTTACCGTAAGATGAATTTTCGCGACGCGAGACATGCTGCGTATACCGGCACGATTAGCAGAAGGAAAGAACAATGAGTATCCTTAAAGATTTTCGACGAAATACGATGGAAGTTTCTATTGTCGAGACACGACAGCGTATAAACATATATAAAATACTATACATACACACACAAACACACACACACACACTCGTTCGTGCCTATTGTCAGTCATGCCTGGAAGATTCGAATCGCTATCCTCTATTTAATGAATGGACGCTAATTAACTCATAGTACTCTATTCGTTACGGATTTAATCGTCATGCGATTATTGTTGTATATTATGTCGCAAGTTTTACCGGACCCTCGGCTTGACCCGAGCGATTGTTTCATCCCTAACGACGAACCTCGAATCGCAGCGGAGAGCGATTTTCTTTTTAAACCGGCCATAAATCTTTTTTCTTTTTCCTTGCGTGAAAAACCGAAGGAAACGTTTCGAATGTTTCTTTAATTTCTTTTGTATCAGCGTGTGAACGACAGGCAAAAGTAAGAAGAACAGATTTGTAAGCGAATTATATTGATCTTTTCGTGCGCATCACCATGCATACTTTATATGCCCGTGAGAGAGAAAGCGCAGTAGTACGGGGCTTCGTTGTTTCTTGAACGAGATATCGAATCTTCTTCGAGATTAAGATCGTCGTTTAGTGCACGACAGTCTTGCAGAATTATGCGGCGACAAAAGAAAAAAGAAAGAAAGAAAGAAGGAAGGAAAAGAATGTACGAAGAGATTTGTACCTTTAGCTGCGAGAATTTCTATTCTTTGGAACGGTAAAAACGAAAGAAAAGAACCCCTGTGCAGCTGGACCTTTCGGGGCATGTCGCGCGTGACTTAGCCGCCATTTTGCACGTTTCTACATATCATATCACGTCGCAAGAAACCACAGAAGGGAGGCTGCCGATGAAAGTCGATACCAAACGATTTATTCAGTTCCTTTTTTAGAGAAAGGACGAACATTGATTAAAGAAGAAGAAAAAATAATAATAAATAAAAAATAATAATAAAAGAAAGAGAAAACGAGAAAGAAAGAAAACAAAATGGTAGACAGATGATAGAGTGGTAGGGAGTGTGAGTGGGATAGAATGAAAGGGGTAGCAAGTGAGTGAGAGTGTGAGACAGAGAGAAAGAGAGATGCTAAGACATTCGTTTCAGAGTTTTATGAATGTTGATGTAATGTAAATTATGTTTTTAAACGATTAACACAGACGATTCATTTTTTTCTTTAGTGAAATGTATTTCGTTGCTAAGTGAACATTTAGGTGAATTTATCGATTCATTTTTCCTCTAGTCTGAACGCGTTACATTTTTGATACACGATTATAGAGAGAAAAGAAAAATGATCCTTACGTTCTGGTGACTGGAAAACAATTTTGTCTCTATTTTGGCATTAATGTTTGGAAAGAAAATGAAGCAAACCCAGATGTTCGCAGAGTTACGTGTCGATCATGGAACCTTTTTTTTTTTTTTCCAATGGTGGTACTTTTCTAGCATTTCTTCATCCATAAATTCATTATTTATTAAGTCAATGCAAAAATAATGACCACTTCTCTATCCTTGTACGTAGAATAATTTTGATCTTCTAGAAAATGAAAATTTTTCTTCCTAAAAATAAAAAAAAAATATACATATATAAAGCTTCAATAGGGCTATTATTTCTGCGTTTGCTTAATATTTTAGAAGCAATTTTTTTTTCTCTTTCGCCGTGAAACAACGGACCGCTTCAACGAAACATCAGGCGAGCTGTCGAAAATGCTTTGAAACGCTCGAATAGATCTTGTAAACGATATAGTTCTTAATTTCTGATGAAACGAAGGTAAAAATAGTAATTATCATCGATTTAAATCATTCGCATACTCGCGCAACGCACAGCTTGCTTGATGTATCTTCGTCCTCTCGTCAACCGACATCTTGNCTTCTAGAAAATGAAAATTTTTCTTCCTAAAAATAAAAAAAAAATATACATATATAAAGCTTCAATAGGGCTATTATTTCTGCGTTTGCTTAATATTTTAGAAGCAATTTTTTTTTCTCTTTCGCCGTGAAACAACGGACCGCTTCAACGAAACATCAGGCGAGCTGTCGAAAATGCTTTGAAACGCTCGAATAGATCTTGTAAACGATATAGTTCTTAATTTCTGATGAAACGAAGGTAAAAATAGTAATTATCATCGATTTAAATCATTCGCATACTCGCGCAACGCACAGCTTGCTTGATGTATCTTCGTCCTCAAGTCAACCGACATCTTGAGATAAAACGTGATATCGATGCGTTTAGAGATGGAAGAAAAAAAAAATCGGTTGAACAGATTCGAATGAAAATGATTAATTTCAGAATTTCAGACCAGCGAGAAACCGAAGAATTGGTCCCCGAATTTAGCTGTGAAAAGTAGGACGAAATGTGACGAGGAAATGAATTAAGAAAAAAAATTAAAAATAATAAAATAAAAAAATAAAAGAAAAGGAAAGAGTTGAAACGTATCGACGATAATGGACGTGAAAAAGATCACGCACGGTTTGAAATACAGATTGTTGGTTAATTGTCGTGATTATTCTATTAATAAAGAAATTAATCGATTTAGTTCTGATTCAGTCTTTCTTATGTTCCGCGATTCTGCGTACTTGGGACATCGTTTCAGCACGTTTAGAAGGAAGAAAGCTAATTATGTTGAGAAGAAGGAAGACGGAACCGATCAATGGTCGTGTATAATTTAAGGAATCAAATCCACGATGAACTGGATAAACTAAATTAGTGGATTAATTCCGATGTTTTCATTTATTTTGTTTCGTTTCTTTAATTCTCTGAGAGACTTTGACGCTACTCGACCACAAGTACACACAGAGAGAGACACACGTACACATACATTTGCAGAATAAAAATAGTGAGGAAACAATTTTGGGAAGAGCCCGTGTAAAATACTGAAAGTCTATATATATAAATACTTACATGTGTGTATATATACATATATACATATATATAGATATATACATACATACATACGTATATATAATTAAATTACGTATACATATATATATATAAATATGCAGATTAATTTTTAACGATAGCAATTAACAAGATTGCTGCATTGTTGTAAAGAGAGAGCGAGAGAAATAGTGAGAGTGAAAGATGAGTGTGAAAGAATGAGAGAAAAAAAAAAAAAATTGGAAAAAAGCGATTTAGACGAAGAGAAAGGAAAAAAAAAAAAAAAAGAATAATTGACTCTTCGAACAACTATACTCGTCGTTTGCCTGACATTTTCATCACTGTTACCACTACAGAGACCACCAGTTTTTTGTTCTTTTCTTTGTCTTCTTATTACCATCATCATGTCGCACCGTTTCGAATCATCTAGTAAATAAATTGTAATAATTGTGTAAAGAAAGAATTAATAAAGTAATTTAATATGTATATATATGCATATATGTATGCGTGTGTGGTGTGCATATGTATATACGTGGAAAGAGAAAAAAAAAAGAGAGACTCGCGAGAGAAGTATACGTATATTTAATCGTCGCTGTACCGATCGAGCGAAATCAGAGATGGCTTTTTGTCGTTAATTAAGCCGCGGATCAATCTTACTTTTTTTTTTTTCTCTTATTTTTACGTTCGACTCGATGCTTTAGACGAGGCTAAAAGTCGCAGTACATTTCTATCGAGTATCCTTGTGAAATGATTAAAAAAGAAAAAAAAAAAAGAATAGTCTCATCGTGCAAGAAAAATTAGAAACCTCGTTAAAAACCACTGTGCTTCGAACATGGAGTTAGAAATTCCCATCATGGATGCCCATGATGCTCCAGTAGCTACCTCTATTCGCCAAAAGCTACTCTTTCCGCCGATTTAACGAAGACTCTTAGATGGACCATTAAATCGTTCTTATCGTTCACGAAAAAAGAAGAAGAAAGAAAAAAAAAAAAGCATGAAAAAATCGAAGATTCTGTTCGAGTTGCACATTTTGAACGATCGTGGCTAAAGTAGTATAGTAAGCACTGTATATGTCCAAATATTGTACGCTCGATGAACACAATGCTTGAATTACGATGAATTTGTAGTTTACTGTTGCGATTATTTCCGATTTGTATCATCTTTTTGGTTCTTCGTATCGTAGAACTATAATTACGGTGAATAATGGATTTAAAAATGAAAAGAAAAAGAAAATAAAAAAAAAAATGTATTCTTTTACGAATAATTTCCGAGAGCGTAGTGCAATAAAATTTCGTATTAAACTTCACAGGTGTTGAACAGGCTCAATGTATCACTATTCTTTGTAATCCTGGTGAACTAATCTCGTTTTGTAACGTGCCTTCTACGTTTGTTACAACCACGATCTTTTGTTACAAATAATTACGAACAGAAATTAAAATAGCAACAGATCAACGATGCAACATTCGATTAACGATTTCACCAGCAGGTGTAACGGTATCTGATTCTGTTCTATTTCTAATTTCAAGAGAGTTTCTTGCATTTGTCGATAAATTAAAAATCGCTTTTGATACATGTGATTAACCCTAGAAATCAATTAACGAAACCGCAAAAAAGGATATTGGTCGATTGCAAGTCGGAGCTTAGACTTCATTCTGAACAATGACTATTTTACACGCGTTGCACCTTCTCTGGTCCATCTCCGAAACATACGTGTCACTTCTATACACATAATTCGTATAACCTTAAGACTTTTGATCAGCACGCATCCCTTTTTCGACCTCGATCACGAAAATATCGTGCATGTACATAAAGGAACGGTGAACGAAACAAGACAGTCCGTTTTTTACACCGTTCGACGTAACACTTTTTTCAACGATGGTCGAGAAAATGAGCGTAAAAGGTGAACGAAGTCGAGTCTTCGAGATTTTTAGAGGAGAATTTTTAGAAAGGCGGACCTTACGGCACACATGATCCAATTTTTATAAGCTTTTTACTTTTGCACCACTAGCGATTCTGTCCGTACCACTTTTTCGCGTTTTACCTCCACATAAGGTAAGAAGCGATGAATCGACGTAAGAAAACTTGTCGAAGAGAGTAACCATCGCGTACGATCGATATTTAAGACACTTACTATTTTCGCAGTTATAGAGACGAGCGATTCTGAGAGATAAGTAAGGAGAATAGGGTCGAGATATTTTTCCCGAAAGAAAAAAAAGAAAATAAAGCAATGGCAATATAAGTGGTAATGTAATCGTAACACTTCTTGTTTCTACGGTGTATAGTCAAGGTATAGTCGAAACGCGCACCCTGCTATCTCTTGTACGATTAATCCTTTTGAAATCACCTTTTGTACGAACCTTTTGTTTCTCCCGTGTATCCATACGCTTGAAGAACTCGCTTATAGGACTATGACTATAGGACATCCTCTTCAGAAGTATCCCTCGCCGACTTGTCCAACAGAATCGACCATTAGTTTCTCACGTTCCACGGAAGAGGAAACGTTCGTTGAATTTTTAACGACGAGTCCTCGGCGTGAATCGTTCGTATTATTCTTGTAAAGCTTTTTCTTTTTCATCCTATCGAACGATACTCGAGTTCCATGATACTTGGGACGACCGTTATTCGATTTTCCGAATCAGATGAAACGTAACTCGCGTGGTATTCACGCTGGAATCGAGTTCCGTTCGGAAGAGTCACGCCTGATCGTTCTACGCGATCCTCTTCCCCGACTGTATCGCTCTCTGTTAGAGACTTCCGATCGTTCGTTCGGTCACGTCAACGAGACGCGGCGAAATAAAATGCGATGGAAAGGTACGGTGGCGGCGTGAAGAGAGAAAAAACGCGAAGAACCGATGAAAGAACGAGAGCAGAAGAAGGAGGAAGAGGAATCGGAGTGACTGTACAGCCACTTGCAGCGCGGAGAGATTATAGTCATGTAACGACGTCGATGAGAGAGACGCACAGTCGTCTGTGGAATGAGTGTTTACCCCTTCCGGTATGGCCATGTACTATAGTCGTTTACTTAAGTCTACGAGCCAAGTGTAGTCACGGATGTTGAGTGTTTAACACGTGTCGACTATGATCAAAGGTCTCGCGGAGCTTGTCACTGACTATAGTTTGCTCTTCTAGGTCTATATGTCGACTAGAAATCGGTCCTCTATGCTGGCATCGGTTATAATCGCTTGTTTCAAGCGATTACAAGCCGTTATCGTGTCAAGCGCAGAACACTCATAGACTGTAGTAGCTTGTCGCGCGACGTTCCAGTCCGTAAGTCGATTATAGTCGCTGATCTGTATCCGTAACGTGACTCTAATCGTTCACCGCGACGATTATAGTCCAGAACAAAAGTCTTTCACCTAAGTTAACTTGTCGGCTATAGTCGACGGTCTCTGGGTACTTATTTCGGACTTTAAGTCGGCTATAGTCGTTCGCCATTTATACGCTTACCTAAGCTAAAAAGTTGAGTATAGTCAGCGGTGGCCTGTGTATTTAGTACCTTGTTGACTATAATCAATTTCCCGTGCTTACTTAATACTATCGTGCCACGATTATAGTCGGCAAGCAGGTACGCTTAAATTCGCGCTGCCGACTATAGTTGGCGAGCATCGAAGCATACACAAGTTCATCGACCCGATAATAACTATAATAACTCAGTGAGCTGTAACAACCTCGTTTTTACTATACATACTCTGTAAAGTAAGCAACAAAACGTCCATAACGCACTATTAAATCATCGACAGCACCATTCACCTGACAAATGTAAACGCCATACCGTGAGGGTTACCGTTACTCGCGACTATACTAGGCAAAATTGTGTTAATATACATATAGATAATCTGGGAAGAGGATATGTACCAAACATATGTTGAAGAAGGATTTAAGAGAAACGAGAGAAAACGGAGGAATGGAAGTAACAGCGTTGTTATTAAATTAAGATAACGGCGCTGATCCGCGTTAAAAAAAAAAAAAAAAAAAAAAAAAAAAGAAAAATGGAAAAAAAAAATAACGATGTTCTCTATGAATCTTAAACGACTCTGTACCGACAAAATCACGATGATTAAGTAACATCGTTCGCTTCGCTACCGTTCACTTTGTCGGATGTTTTCAGTTTTACACGATTCACACACGAGAATAGTCGATAATCGGTAATTGTAGAAATAAATCAGTGGATGTGTTTTAAGCGAGGATCGAACGCCTCCGTTCCTACGGAGACTCTATATGATAATATGATTATTATTATTGTAGATTTTGTGGTTTATTTAACAATAAAACGATAACGTTAACAGACACTGCGGTTTCATTCGCGAGGGTTCCGCTTGATGAAAGACGACGTGGAGTAAGTATAAACGAGCAAATCAACTTGACGAAATATTTATTTTATAAAACGTTCGTGATAAATGTACATGCGTGTAAAGAGATGCGTATATATTACAGCAGTCTGTTTCATAAAATCAACTTTCAAAGATATTTCAGCGACACCTTGGATCGCTTAGTTGATCAGAGTGCTTTATTTAGCAGGCAAAAATTTACTGCGAACTTTTACCTCTTTTCCGACTTTTAATTTTTTATATCTCAATTCAGCCATTCAAAAGCTTAATATATTTTAAGTCATAATCTCTCGTATATTTTTACGTCTATAAAAAGAAAAAAAAAGTACGCCGACAGCCTGAATAGTTAACTGTAGAGTAGGAGATCGATCGATCTTCTTCGTTTGTTTCGGACGAAAAATGCAACCGGTTTGAGAACACGAAATACCGATTACACTGTCCAACAAATTAAAAC
>SMSQ01003239.1:186108-212385 GCA_019453375.1 Ctenoplectra terminalis | reverse complement strand
TTTTTTTTTTTTTTTTTTTTTTCTTTTTTTTTCTTCTTCTCCTCGATATCCGCTTCGTTGTATCATGGAGCACGAAGGTTCCACCGTTTGACAGTTAAACTTTAAACGCGTGACGTTATCACGATACGTGTGTAGATTATCGGTGACACATTTTCGTGCTCCGATCGGAGAACAATAATTTCGATTTTATCTGCGTCATTCGTGTAATACAGAAGCGTACTTTTTTTCTTTTTTTTCAAAGGAAAATGGGAATTAAGGGAAAAGGAATCTCGGTAATTTCGAGGGACGTTAACACTAGAACTACCGACGATTAAAGTAGAGTTATTTGTAGGAAAGGAATCAAAATGATAGGTATTTCGAAATATACCTATGATAAAGGTAACAATTCTTTGTGCATATCTTTTACAAAAAAATTGCGGAAAATCCTGAAAAATTCATTATTGTAAATTTCTAAAATTTCTATAACAAATTATGAACAGGTCATTTCGACTTGTTCGGTAGTTCTAGCGTTAAAAACTGTCGAAAACCGGTCACGCGACCGTGACGTCGCAACGTGTCATTCGAAGTCGGGTTCACTTGGAAAAGTGAACTTCTCGTTCGTGCAACGAGAACGCGGAATCGGTGTATCGTTTAACTGTTTGATGCTTGGATTAAAAGTGTCCCACCTTTTTAATACTTAAGTATGCACAGCGGGACATAAATAGTCCCTAACTGTATTAAATACGCGAGTTGGCACATCGAAGACCAGCAACTTTTTTGAAAATCTTATTACGGAACGAAGATATATCCGAATAGAATTTTAACTCGCACACTTTTACAAAACAATTATACCTACGGTAAATACGGATCTTCGTTTACATTTTCTGCCGAAGTGGTCGTTTTTAAACCTAATTTTCCATTCACAATTACCCGTTACTTTTATAAATTGAAAGAAACGAAATACGAGATACCTCGCGATCGGTCCTCAATGTGTTAATGTAAACCACTGACCTATGGATAATTTTTAATTTTCAAGATGGTGTAGAAAATATTGTATGCATATTTAGATATTGATAAGGCGGGACGCTTAAAACCATTCTATGCTTGAAAGAGTTAAACGAGTCAATTAATACGGAGCGTTCGTCTTGGAAAGGAAGCGATCTAGCGGGAAATGAGTCAGGTTAGTTACGAGTTTCCCAAACGTGTTTCCTTACTTCCATTTCTTTCTTTCATTTCGTTTTTTCTTTTCCTTTTCTTTTACCTTTTTTTCGTTCTTTTTCTTTTTCTTTTCCTTTTTTTTTTTTTGTCTCGCGCGGCTCGTTCCAAACCTGAAATGACAATTTGCCGGCGACTTATATAGGCGCGTGTCGTTTGCGGCGCGATAACTCATTTGGAACGTGAAATAGTTTTTATTGGAAGCAATCAGTTCCTAGAGATTCATATGGAAGGGTATTGTAGAATTTTTGCTCGATCGATTGTGATCATAAACGGTACTCGAATGTCTTCATTCGTTGAGTAAACTTTAGATATACGGTGTGTCTCGGGAATAACAGGGCAGCGAGGAATTATTAAATACTTAAAACCGGTAAATTACCAGTGTGATCATTTAACAAATGAAATATGAACAAAATTCACAATTTCGATCCCAACTCTGGCTCTCAGGCCGTGATACGAACTGTACGATCAACCCTCTTGCAACTCTTTAGAAACAGTTGCACGAATAATGTTAGTTATTTAACACTAGAACTACCGGCGATTAAAGTAGAGTTATTTGTACCAAAGAAATCAAAATGATAGGTATTTCGAAAAATACCTATACCAAGGGTAACAATTCTTTATGCATATTTTTTACAAAAAATTGCGGAATATCCTCAAAAATTCATTATTGTAAATTTCTAAAATTTCTATAAGAAATTATGAGCAAGTCATTTTGACTTGTTCGGTAGTTCTAGTGTTAATCGCTGTATCGATGTCTTACGAAAAAAGTGTCGACAACTTGTTTTTCCATTCGTAACTTCGTAATTGGAAGAAAATATAATGCATCGAATTACGATACGATAGGAAAGAAATCATATATTTTACGGTATCTGGAATTTGAAAATGGTTTAACCCTTTGCGGACGAATGTCGCGGCTGAGGCGACATTATAATTTGATTCCTAAGTCGAATTGTCACCTTCACAGCGACAAACGAATAGGAGACGCCAATGCGAAGTTTCGTCGTCCGTTTGTCTGTTTTCTATTTTATTTTCTGTCTAACTATTTAGATATTCAATTTATAATCTCGTTCTATATGGAAATTATCATTCACCTGCCACGAATCAAAGTCGAAAGAGTGCTCGTCCGCAAAGGGTTAAGTAAAGAAAAAAAAGAAAAAAAAGAAAAAAAAAAGAAAAAAAATTGCGCAAAATTAGATTGAAAAAGGAAAAGAAGATAAAATGGCGTCGACCTTGAAATTTCGACAGCGTCTCCACCTCGTAGATAATCACGAAATATAAGTCGGTGTAATTAACAATGTCGATAATCTTCGGTTCTAACGTTGCAAAAGTGAATGGCCTGGTGCTCGTACTCCGCAGAAACCCGTTTCTATGCGTGGGTGGCGCAAAAATATCGGAACCTACGCGAGTTTCACGCATTTGGCGCGTTTCAGTGATCGAACGTCCCTTGGTTTTTGCGCACTGTGCAGGAAAACGTAGGCACGAGGCGCACCGGTACCAGGGCTATTGCAATAATTCGATGCTCGTCTCGTAAGTCGTCCAGTGTCACGAATAAACTTGAATATTTATAAGTATATTCGTGCGGTGTTACTTAAATTGTTGCGTTAGAGGAGCTGTTTTACTGGACGTTCGTTTGTGTCTATTATAATTAATTCAGTGACCGCACGATGTCCAGTTACCATGTTCGTTCATGATTTTTCTTTTGTTTTTTATTTTTTTTTTTTTTCCAATGGTTACGCGAAATAGAGTTTATTACTCGATAACCATAATATTCGAATAATGGTATTCGTAATTTATACCGGGATCGTTACTAGGTATAATGTTCGTACCGTTGGTTGCTAAACGAGAGAGTCGTATCCTCTGTTTGAACTTTATATTATATTTTTAATTACAATACTGTAATGTAATATCGTAGATATCACTGTCACGTTAGGTTAAAATCAACAAACTTTCCAAAGTGTATGAAATTTATTAAAAAAAAAAAAAGAATCGTATAAATATACAGTAGCGGATATACTAATGTTTGAATTTCAGATTTTCAACTATTTATGCCTCGGAAAATTGATAAATTTGGAATATTGAAGCGTTAAAAAGTTGAGAAAAAATTGAGAAAAAAATTTTGGAACGATCGTGGAAGGTATTATCGTGTAAGAGTAAGATGCTTGGAGGTGTTGCAGGGGTGCTTCGGGTGTTACTATGGAAGCACTTTTGCGAACAATGGTTAGATCTTTCGAAACGGTGGCTAAAGCCTCCGGTTGTAAGGCCACTTACTTTTATTACCACGTTTCATCGTTTCACGATACGTTGCCATTATGCGTTTCACCCTCTGCTCGCGTTCGCTGCGCTTCGTTAGCGCAAACCTCGGAACTGTTCTCACAAAAGATACATATAGAACCCGTAAGAATAGAAATTGATACGGATAGCGTTGAAACGGGGTAAATAGGAAAAATTGGAAATAACTTTAACGTACGAGCGCGAGGGTACCTAGGGTTGTTTTCGCGTATTTCACGAGTTTCTCGATTGCAGGAAAAAAGATGCGTATATATATATATATATTTCTTTTTATAGTAAAAGCGGTGGTAGGATGACGTGGATAACAAATTGGAAGTTAGTAGTTGGGATAAAAATTAATGTATATGTTAAATTAACCCTTTGACGTACGATTTAATTTTTTTTTCACACGTTGGTATAAGAAGTGTTTGAAAATAAAACAAGTTTTCTTACTGCAAGATAAAGAAATTTATGCAATTTAACACGGAATACAATGTAATTCGATTTTCAGGACAAATGGAACTCGTCATTATTCATTTCACCCTGAAATTACCATGACGAGTTGCACTCGTTATTTTAGGTCAAGGGGTTAAAGAATGAATTCTTAAGTTATTGAAAGATGTTAAAGTAATTTAGATTTATTTTAAATTCAACTTCAATTTTTTTTTTTTTTTTCTTTGTGTATTGTCTCCCTTACAATTTTAGTTTTTAGAACGATTTATTATCTCTCTTTCAAAGTAATTAATATTCCATTACTCGTTAAGGCGTAAAGTGTAAAACGCGTAGCTTCCTTAAAAAACCTTCGAAAAAAGAGTAGACAAATCGTTGAACGGAGGAGATCAACACCAGTAGGCATACATCTGGATAAGATAAAATTTTTCCCACCTACCTGGTTCGTTGACATCCACCAACTATCTCTCTTATCAGTCCTGTAACATGTGTAGCCAGTGATAAGGTATTCGCGGTCACAATTGCACTACTGTTGCACGAAGTTTCACTTTTATCCCTTCGATTGTCGGTACCATCGCGAAAATACGTTCCGATAACCAGATGTATCTGTAATAATAAGTAAAAATCAATTTTTACCATCGATAATACTCGATGAAAGAAATATCACGAGGTTAAAGGTAATTATTATTAATGTAATAAGAGCTCGACGAAAGCTGGATGAATTTTTTTTTTTTCTCGTTTTTCTTTTAACGTTGTTTCAATATCAGAGATCATTGGCAAAATGTACAGTTGTTCGTTTACATTTAACTTAATTAATAAAATTGATAGTTTACAATTTTTATTAGTACAGTTACGAAGTGTTTATTCTATCGTTACAGTTTAAATCATTTTTTCTCTTCTATATTTTCACTCTTTGCGCTTAATTTTTTCCCATCGACCCGTGTACTTAAACGCATGAGACACACAGTTCCACAAATTTTCCTTTCATTTCTACAATTCGATGCTCGGCTCCGTCCATTTGCCCATTTTCAAGGCAATTGCAGCTGGAATCGAGTTCGCTCGTGTCAGTTTTCCACTCCATTCGTCGCATCGTTCCATTATCGAGATTCAGGTGAATCGTTGATGGTCGTTTCGAAAGAATTTATATGATTCGCGACCGAGTGCAGACTCGCCTCCTATCGCTTTCTGCATGGGGTGTATACGCCTATGGTGGTCCACGCGCCTAAAATCGATTCAGAGAGACACAGACAGGGCATAGACCTCCGTGCGTAGGGTTGATTTGTCGTAACTTCTCGAAACTGCGCGTTTTCCCGTCCCTTGGAAAATTGGAAAATAATCGCGTGCTCCTTTTCATATAGAAATTCTTCGGATATCTGCGTCGAAATTGAATCGTATCTCAACCTATGCGAAAGTAAAAAAGAAATACNCGATTTATTATCTCTCTTTCAAAGTAATTAATATTCCATTACTCGTTAAGGCGTAAAGTGTAAAACGCGTAGCTTCCTTAAAAAACCTTCGAAAAAAGAGTAGACAAATCGTTGAACGGAGGAGATCAACACCAGTAGGCATACATCTGGATAAGATAAAATTTTTCCCACCTACCTGGTTCGTTGACATCCACCAACTATCTCTCTTATCAGTCCTGTAACATGTGTAGCCAGTGATAAGGTATTCGCGGTCACAATTGCACTACTGTTGCACGAAGTTTCACTTTTATCCCTTCGATTGTCGGTACCATCGCGAAAATACGTTCCGATAACCAGATGTATCTGTAATAATAAGTAAAAATCAATTTTTACCATCGATAATACTCGATGAAAGAAATATCACGAGGTTAAAGGTAATTATTATTAATGTAATAAGAGCTCGACGAAAGCTGGATGAATTTTTTTTTTTTCTCGTTTTTCTTTTAACGTTGTTTCAATATCAGAGATCATTGGCAAAATGTACAGTTGTTCGTTTACATTTAACTTAATTAATAAAATTGATAGTTTACAATTTTTATTAGTACAGTTACGAAGTGTTTATTCTATCGTTACAGTTTAAATCATTTTTTCTCTTCTATATTTTCACTCTTTGCGCTTAATTTTTTCCCATCGACCCGTGTACTTAAACGCATGAGACACACAGTTCCACAAATTTTCCTTTCATTTCTACAATTCGATGCTCGGCTCCGTCCATTTGCCCATTTTCAAGGCAATTGCAGCTGGAATCGAGTTCGCTCGTGTCAGTTTTCCACTCCATTCGTCGCATCGTTCCATTATCGAGATTCAGGTGAATCGTTGATGGTCGTTTCGAAAGAATTTATATGATTCGCGACCGAGTGCAGACTCGCCTCCTATCGCTTTCTGCATGGGGTGTATACGCCTATGGTGGTCCACGCGCCTAAAATCGATTCAGAGAGACACAGACAGGGCATAGACCTCCGTGCGTAGGGTTGATTTGTCGTAACTTCTCGAAACTGCGCGTTTTCCCGTCCCTTGGAAAATTGGAAAATAATCGCGTGCTCCTTTTCATATAGAAATTCTTCGGATATCTGCGTCGAAATTGAATCGTATCTCAACCTATGCGAAAGTAAAAAAGAAATACAAAAAAAATATACTAGAATTGTTCGAATCGAACGTTTGAATTTTCTTCGAAGTGAAAATCGATTAGGTGAAAGGAAATTACGCCAGAGCGCGTACAAAAGCGAATAGAATATAAATTGCAAGTATTTTGTACTTAAAAATGTAGTTGACGATATAATTTGAATTGGATGATTAATTTGAGTGGTTCATCTAGGCAGATTTTTGTTTTTAATATACGAAAATCGGTAAATATTTTTAACGGCGATGTATAAAAATTGGTTTTCTTTTTTCTCTCTCTTTAATTGCTGTTTATGTGCGGTTTGAAACCGTTTTAATTGGATCAACGAAACCGTGGAAAGGAAAAATGTGTGTTTAATAATGCTCGGTCGATTACGGACGCGGTAGCGAACTATTAAAGTCGTATTCGCAATTTAACAGCGGTGAAAATGGAGTTTAAACGGCGTTCACGATTTGACAGGCCATTAAGAATTTTACGACTCGGTCTTTAACGTTTCGTGCACTTCTTTTAACACCAGTTTAACCTTTGGAAATCATGTACACGCGAAAACGTGTACTTAGATATTCGATTTCCTGGTTTCGTTCAAATTGCCTATTTTACGCTTCCTAACAAATCATCTTAACTCTAAAGTAGTACCTTGGGTGAATTCCAATTCGATCTCTAATTTTTTTAACATCATCGTTTAACTTTTTTGTAATTTTTAAAAATTTTTTAAATTTTATATTATTTAATTAATGTAATTAAAAATAAAAAAAGAACGCAATTGTAGCTCTGTGCGAATTTCAGTTATAGTCCATTTAAACGTTCTTCTTTTTTTTTTTTTTTTTTTTTTTTTCAGTTACCCGTTTATCCAGATACATTGCGAATTATCGGAGGAAGGAAAGATATGTTTTCTAATAAATTATACCTTGGATTTAATATTTCCATTAGAATGTTACATAAACTAGGATACCACTTTCTTCGTCGAAAATTCAGTTAAAGTGTTCAGCATATCTAATCACTTCCGTTGGAACGAAATTTATGGGTACGAATTCCTGTTACTGTGTTGTGTAACCATTCAAGAACTATAAAAGTAGACCTAGAAAAAAAACAAACAATTAAATATGAAATGTATCGATGTGGAATTCTAATATTTTCCAACAAATTGCCAATCGTTCCGATTATTCTTAATCATATCCTTTTTCAAACTTGAGATGATTAATTGCACGAATAATTACAGAATTCGAAAATGAAGTATCATTCGTTATAAATAATGATACCTAACAGAAAGTGTTGAATCGATCAAATAATTAGCAACGAATTCGATAAAGTAAGATAGAATAAAAATCGAGACGAATATTTCACCGAAAAACACCGTAGAAATTGATTCCCAGAGCTTTCTTTCCTCCGTATTCAGAGTAGCCTGCGAATTTTGTTCTTACAAACGCTTCTCACCCTCGATCCCCCGAAAATTGTCCCCAAACAAGGGTCGAGTCCAAAAAGTCGACGTCGCGTCGTCGTCAACGAGGCGTTTGCAGAGTTTCAGTCGGTGTGCGCGGCCTCGAAATTTTACGATCGCTCGTAATCGTCGCGCGGCCAAATTATTATGGGGGAAATTTGGTGGCCGTGCCGGATACACGCCGTCTTTATGGCGGTTAGGTTTATTAGTCGCCGTTTTCACTTGGGGAAACTCGGTCCAGCGTTGTTCCGTTTCACAATTAGTTGAAGACTATGCGCGCAGGATGTTCTTGGAACGTGACAAACGTTTATGGGTATCAGTTATTTTCCGACGACTTTCTGAAACTCATTTTTCAGGGGAACGTTGGTACAATTAAAGCGATGGTGTTGAGAAGGTCGAAGCTTTTGTAGCAGTCTTCCATTTTGTAAACCGGAACCGAGTTTGTAAGGTGAATATTTATTAGAGATAGAAATCACGTCTGACCTAGTAGGACCATATTCTACTTTTTCTTCTTTTTCTGTTTCTTCCATCGTTCCTTTGAACCAAATAAAAACTCAGATTCTCAAATTAACTTCCTATCGACCCTCCACGGTTTTATATTATTTTCTTATGGCTGTAAGTTTATTTTCAATTAACACTGTTAAAATCATATTTCATCGATCGAGTTGCTTGTAACGATTCATCGGTCCGCAGATTTCAGACCAAAGTAAAAAAAAAAAGAAAAAATCACAGGTCGATTCAAATTTCTGCCGTCATAAGTAAATACAATTTAATTCACAGAGGGTTAAACGTTCCATCGAAGCAAAACGAACAGAACCTTGAACCAGACGTAGCCACGATTAGTTCAGACGTGTTCTTATTTCCAGTTCATTACCGGGCGCCAATGCCTCCGTCGTAGTTCACTCCAATAGTAAATAATGCAGCGCGACACCTGGTACACCCTGTACATCATGCTGCGTATGCACGGGAGCGTCGTACACGGTACACAAGTACCGGCGTAATATATGCATAATGTATAGGGTGGTGGTGTGCGCCAGCGAAATACCACGATGTTGCACGTCGTTCTATATATCACACGAATCGTGCACTCGCGAATGCATTCTACCAGACCGTGCACCCGTTGCATCGGACATCGGGTGTTGAACGTTGAACTGGTGTAGGTATAAGTGCACCTACGGCAAACGAAAAGAGTCCTTTCGCCGGGACGAGATATGGGATTCCGACCTGGGTGGCTCGAGAGCCCTCGCGATTAGGCGCAACGATCTATTGGACAGTTTAGTTTATTACAGTGGTCGTTTGTAGAATTGTTCCTTCGTGTTATGATCGGTAAAGGATGGGAAGATTGAATATTGTGCGCGTGGAAGATGTTAGTCGAGTTATTGGGAAAAGGGAGGTGCATCGCAGAAATTTTTTTATGCAGTGATAATGTCTACGAAACGGGGGTTTCAATGTTTTTTAAGCGCTCGAGACATTTAAAGGTTTAGATTCGGTATTTTCGAGATGGGATATTTAGTTTCTGATATTTTATTTATAACCGGTTTAATCCTCTGCAACCTCGTTTGACTTAAAGTGATATACTTCTATTTTTAATGGAAATTTATATGATTGTACTATTGTATTTTATTAGCATAAAATTCTGCTGGTATTGAGCAAGCTTTTTAAATATTTGCTCTGTTTAATTCCGAGAGCAAGATTGAGCATGTGAAAATATTTAATTGTAGCGATTAGGGACGCGATGAGAATTATCGTTTGATTTCAGGATTGAGCTCTGCCGCTGCTGTCGTGCGAGAAACCAAGAAAGAAATTATGCTGACGAATGAGACACGATTCCAGGGCCCATCAAACCTCGGTATCACCGATCATTCACCTCATTTCCACTGCAGACGCTCATAAGAACATCCATGCGGTAAAGTACTGATACTTTTCGTCATTCAATATTCACGACTACACGATTCTATGCTTCATCCTCGTATAACGTAACTTTACTTCACAAAATTTTACATTTTTCCAAATTAAACACTTAAATGTCAAGATTCATCGATACAGAACCGTACTCCTAAAAAAAAAAAAAAAAAAAACATAAATTCACGATAACAAGCTGTAAAATCAATCGACTGCATCAACATGACCCAATGCATAATTCATCACGGGGATAGGGTTTCGAATGATTCGCGATTTACGATCGACTGGCCAAGGCTTCGATATCTCGATAATAGAGACGCAGCCTCGTAGTCTGGCCGGATAATTCTCGAATTATTCGCAGCCGGCGTCTTAATGGAAAGAGCTCTCTCTAGTTCTTCGCTCCCATAACTTCCGCGGCTTGGAATTCCAGCGATGCTAATTTCATCGCAGGATCCCAGAATTCCAGGGGGCCAAGCCGTACGCGGTTATCATCCGGTGCTATTTCGGCCGGAGACATGCACCGTGGAGTTATATTAACCACATTTCCGGGAATATCCGATCGGTAGCGTGGTATCGAAGCAATTCGTGCAATAACGGTGACTATCGCCACGATGGCGAGAGATAATATCGAGTATGAAAACGTTCTTCGTGGTTGTAGTTTCGTTTCGTTAGGTGTTACAGTATCTTGATTTACCGTATTTGGCGTAGAAAATAATTCTTTCGCGTTAATTGTACAATATATTCTCCATAGCATCGTCTTTTTATTTTCGGCGCGAAGCTTCGAAACTTTAATATCGCACGTGCGAAATAATTTTTTTATTCGCGTCTCGCTATTCTTCCTCCCAGTGTTCTTCGATAATTCGCGTCATTGACAAGCTATTAATACTACGAACACGATTACTCATTAGTTCCCTTTATCTGCAGCCGCGCACAATCGTCGGTTTAAAAACATCCGATACAGTTTAATCTAAACAATCGATGGAACAAACCTTCTCCTATACGTGACGTCCGTTGATTGGGTTAACGTAACCTTGAATCACAAGTCGCTATCGAAATGATACAGGAACATCAAGATGGTTTATAAATTGGGGTGGTCATCGAGATTTCTCCGTTCGGTACCTGAGGTCGTTTATAGTTCAAAATGGATGATCGAGGTCGTGTCGTAAGATGTTACAGGTATCGCGAGCAGATATTTAATTTGAGCGGGTCTACGTTGGTTCAATGTACACGGTTCAAGAACCATCGCTGTTACTTTAACAGTGATGCAATAATTCATCCATTGTCTCATCCGCTCCTGAGTAATTAAACCGCTCGGTTCTTCGACAAAACGATCGCGTTGAATACGCAACGTAAACGATCACGATCGAAGGGAACAGAAACACAATGGCAGACAACGGTGTTCACCATGCATTCGTCGTTCGACCGTGTGCGTTCCGACATAAGTATGCGACGTCCGCGACGTCGTCGTCGAGTGTAAACTCGATTATAAAGCAAGCTATCGTTTCCAGCCGTATTCTTCTCGAACACGTTTGTGCTCGACGCCTGTGTGCGGCTACGTGTGTGCATAATTCACGATACGCGTTCGCACGGTGATACGTTGCACAAGTGCATGGATCTCTTGTGGCTGTGCTGGTGCGTGTGTCTATGGTTGGAAGCCTTTATAGAGCCAGACAAGTCGATTGAATTATAGTAACAGAGTTATCCGTCACTTCGTGCGACGCGGGCTAAGGGCTAAACACTAAGTCTCAACGGGATCTAAACTGATTTTCAGCTTATTTCGGCGAAAGGGAACGCGTCTTAACCCTTTCGCCACGAAACGCGAATACAGGGTGGTTCTCGCAAGTGGACCAGGTTATAGCTTTGTCCCGTGTGAAATTAGAAAAAATCTTGGGAGAATCTCTGCGATTCGACTGTATGATTTTTTTTTTTTTTTTTTTTACAAGTGCATCGGTGTTGCAAAATTCAACTGCATCTTTTATTTTTATTCTTTTAAATGGAACACTACGATTTTTTCTTTTTGCAGTAGTATGAAAAATGATTTAGAACACAGTATTTCATATAGTTATCGTGTTATCGTTGAAACGTGATATCTTATTTTTTTGGATAAACTTATAAAATTAATTGGAAATTGAAATAAACGCGTCAGCTCCCCTAGAAAACATTTTGTTCTTCGTTTTAAAACGAGCACGTCGCTCGGGATATTCTTCGTGCTCTAACGTGCTTCAACGAACGACCGATGGACCAAAGGGTGGGCGATTCGAATGATCGAGTGTCGTTGCTGGTTTCAGTTAATTCGAGGCGTGTTAAACAAAAGGTTTAGCCGTTTTGACGACGGTCGTTTGCATTAAGTGGCTTTATCCGACGCGCCTACCCCAATCTGCATTTGACTTTGTAATTTCATTTATGTCGAATCGCGTATTCCGGCTGGCTACGACCGACGCGCGCAAACATTTGCAGCCAGCGTTGCGTTTCGCATCTCCGAGGGCCTTCTTTGATTAGGGAACTTCGAATTGAAATCGTTACCCGTCCACTTTGTGGCTAAACTGTGATAAACATGATTCATTGTCAGATTTGACCGGAGAAAATGTTTTAAAACACGAAATTCCTCGAATACAACTGGAAATATTATTGTACGCTATCGAAATTAAATTTTCTTTTTTAAATAAAATTGTTGCCACGGCTTTTGGGTGAAACTGTGTTAAACAGAATTTTCTGTTCACTTTGATTCGTGAAAATTCTCAAAAATTCGATAGTTTTTATTGGAAAAGAAGTATTATATGTTTTCGGGATTAATTGGAATGAAATTTCCATTCGATAATAATTTTTTTGTCTCAGTAGCGATGAAAGGATTAAAAAAAAGATAAATAAACAAAGGTAACCTTATTCTATGTATACCGAAATATTATTAAAGAATTCCTCTTCTGTTACGTGTATTACCACGATTGTGGAACAGCACGCATACGAAACATAATTATAGCGAATCATTTCGTTGTGTCTGTGTGCAGCCTTTGAGATTTATGCAAAAAAAAAAGAAAAAGAAGAAACAATTACAGAAAAAGACAGCATTTGTACATGTAGCTGCGAGAAATCACGTAATCGCTTATCTGAGCGCACAATAACGTGCAAATTATGGAAATAATTGTGTCGATTAAAGGTGAAACGATTGAAGGATGGGACAATTGAGGCAACGCCGCGAGATCGGTGTGTCGATAGCCGCGATGTCGGTAGGATGACTTCCGGTGCATAAAAAACGCGAATCACCGTTTTGATGCAGGAAATCTTGAAACGTGATAAAAAACGTGAAAAAAATATAAAGATAATTAGTCTGGAAAAATTACTAGCCATTTTCACAGATTAACCACGATATAATTTAATCACGTTTTAACCTTTTGTGAACAGTGCGTACCTACATCTATCGTGGCACGAATTACCCGTATCGTTATTTATATTTGTTATAGTTGGTTATTAATTACGTAAAGTGTGTGAATATTGCCAGGAATAATCACATTATTTATCGTATTAATCATTAATTAAAACGTTGTGGAATTTTTTTCAAACGAAATCGTTTCGACCATTTTGAACAAAAAAAGAAAAAAAAAAAATTAGATTCTTTAATAGGAACTTTTTCGTGTTATCGAGAGAATGTTGGTTAAATTTAGAATTTTTAAAATTTTTAAAATTTTTAAATAAAAAGTCTTCGACGTAGGCGATTGTAAAATAGAAAAAGAAACAGATAAACAAAAGATTGTTTAGATGCTTTTCATTTTATTTGTTAATTATTACAACTGCTTCGCCTAATTGTACATATCGAGGAGTTTTCATCGTTTTGTTAAATTGAGAGGACCTTGATGTTTGTCTCGATTTAAGCATTCATTTTTTCCAACAATTGGTGGACACCAAGCTTCAATTGTTCCAAACCGCACTTGGCGAAGGTTTGGGCAACCACGCACTCGTCATTGTTTACAGCTGAACAGAAAAGAATGGCGAGGTGTTAAATCAATTTGATAGGGCACCTAGTTTTATACATTTAACCATGTTCTTACAATTTGTTCAATTTACTTACCGTTGTTGGCACACTGGTGTACAGATTGGCGCACGTTTTCCTTGTTGTCGGTGTTAGCCATAATTT
Source organism: Ctenoplectra terminalis (assembly GCA_019453375.1). NCBI lineage: Eukaryota > Metazoa > Arthropoda > Insecta > Hymenoptera > Apidae > Ctenoplectra > Ctenoplectra terminalis. The sequence goes on along the minus strand of SMSQ01003239.1, from coordinate 198,415 downwards.
CGTCGATGGTCTGGTCGAGCTTCTGCATGTTGATGGTGTTACCGTTCATCTGGAACGCACGAGACGTTTTGGAGATGTTACTTTCTCGTTTAGAAAACGTTGGTAACAAAAAATAGGTGAAATACGCGAGAACGTTTCGCTTTTTTAAGCTAATAGGATTGGGAGAAATAAATTAGTAATTTAATTTAAGGATAGTCCCATGATTTTCTACAATTTTTGCACAAATAAAAAAGGAGGCACTGAAAAAATCAATGATTCTCTAGGTAAATAATTTATTACGTCCACAATAGCGACGATTCGAACGAGTAAGGTAGCCCTACCCGGTTAATAGATTAAGTAGAAGTAGACTGTACGTACCAGACCAATTTTCTGCATAATGCAGGCTTCGATGCAACCACGCTTCCTTACTCCTTCTTCGCTGGTGTCACGGAGCAACTGTGGGACGTCGGCTAAGGCAGTGTTTTAATTATTAATTATTCAGTAAGGATTATTCGCATAATTTGTTTTATTTTATTCTGTGCAGAATATTTACGTTTGAGTATTTTCTTCTTTTTTTTATTTCTTTTTTTATTTCTTTTTTTTATTTTTTTGTTGTATGATTCTAAACATGTACGTCTGCCAATTTGTTTAAATTGGTAACATAAGCAAAATTTGTTATACTTTGGACAGTTTTTACTTACTAGCGCTGACACCCACTTTCTTCAAACATGACAATGGCACGTCGTCGTCGTCGTCGGCGCGAACCACCTGTAAGGAATTATAATTAAAATGATTAATTTTTTAGAGAAAAATAAAAATTTAGAGAAAGAAAATATTTCTAGATTCTTTCAAAAGTCGAATAAAATTCAACAGCGTAGTGACAGTGAAATAAAATAAAAATTTTTTAAGCACAGACACGTGGATATTTAACTTCCAAGTCGCACGGCTTTGTACAGGGTTGAATTATACTTTTATTGCTAGACCGATCGAAATTTCTTTTCTCCTCGAATAACACGGTTCAGAGAAGCCAAAAGATTGGAGATCGGTAAGAAATGATGGTTTAAAAAAATAATCAGATCACGCGAATGAATAAAATATCCAAGATAATCTATGGAAAAAAAGAATCGAGTCGGATGAAAACGTACCGCGTATGATGCGAGGTAGATGGTGCAGAGAAGAATAGCGATGGTCTTCATGTTTGTGTTCTTCGGGATATTGATATCCAAAAAGATTTCAGAGAAATGATAGTCACGATAGGTGCTGAAGGAATCTCGTTCACGAGTTTCTTCTTTGACTGACTAGACAGCGTTTCGTCCTGCTATTTATACTCAATAAGCGCATAGGAAGTAGAAGATTAATCGTTGTAGATAATGGGCTTATGTAATTTAATTTCTCAGAAACATTGTAAACATTTATTAATTTATGCTGTAAATCATTTATGAATAAATGCATCCTTGTCATTTTTATGGATTAAACGCCTGTTAAAATGCTTGAGATTAGAGTGCGCCAAATTTTTAAGATCGAAGAGGTCCAAAGAAACAAGGATTTGTAATTTTCTATTTTGATTGTGTAGAAAAAAACGAGATTACAGGGTTCGTCGTGGTTATCTGCTTTCAGGATTATCGATTTTTTATCACATTTTTCTCCTCTTTTGGGAAGATTGTCTTTGCGGATTTGATTTGGGAAATTTATCGTGCAAGATGTTGCTGATTATAGATAGACTTAACAGTAATTGTTTTGAGATTGATAAAAATTTGAAACGTTCCTCTGAGAGGTACTCCACAGGTCCTTATTATTTTTTTTGGGCGCTTAGAGAAACTTCGACAAAACTTTAACAGGAATTATTGTTATTTTAATATTAAAAAAAATTGCACGCAACGACAATTCTTTTTCTCTGATTCGCAGTGCCATTTTTTTTAAAGCAGACTAAATGAAATAGTTTTTTTTATCTAAATATTAGTACAGATTTATGAATTTCNTTTAAAAAAAAAAAAAAAAAAAAAAAAAAAAAAAATAGTTGACGTTTCGTATCTCGTTACGAAGGTTTCTTGTTTTTCTTAGATTTATTCCCATTTATCGAGAATAAAACCGGATTCTAAATTTTGCGAAGCAGTTTCATTTTTTGCAATTATCGTTTCCGTGAAAATTGTACCTGCTGACAATACAGTTTCGCGTTTCACGTCGCGCACACGAACGATCTTCCATAAATAGTTTACTATAGCACGTGCAGAGTTACGAAGCTTTTCTTGTGTCCGAAGACACATTGAAAGGGAAATGAAACAGCAAAAATAGTTGTCGATACACTGTTCGCGATCGGTACCGATCTCCGTGCCTGGTATAATTTGAGACGAGCATAAATTAAATTCATTAACTCGATTACTTCGATAATAAATTAACGTTTTTCAATCATTCTTCAATCATTTTTAAAACATCACCTACGATACTTGCAACTTTCAAATTTTTAGAATCGCGTTAGTTTATTTTATAATCGTCTAGTAAAATTCGACAATGAATAAATTTGTAAAGCGTTGTAATGAAATAGTAGGATCTCTGATAAAAAGAAATAAATCGATTAAAAATAATAGATATTTTTATTCAGATAGTATGACAAAGAATGCTTTTTTTTTCTTTCTTCAATGTCGCGCGTTTCTCATGGTATTTTCGGCTATACACTTGACGAATTCCAGGCCAACATCGCACTCGTCGGTGATATCTTTCACTGAAAAATTAGAGAAACGTTTATTAAAATTATCGTAATTTAATCCTCTGTGATCAGAATTCTGTTCGCTCTTGACAAGAAGAGAGAGGAAAAAATTATAATCGATTACAGCGTTCAATCTAAAATCTGGATTAAACCATTGCTCCGATCCAAAACCTGAAAGCTAACCGTTATGAATCCGTCGGTTGATGCCAGTACAATTATATATTAATAAAATAAAATAGTATAGCGAAGGCAAATAAACAAAAATGATTGAAATATAGTCATACGACGTTACAGAAGGTTAATAGTCTGCTTATTATTTTGATTTCGTCAAGGCGCGTGTCGATCGCTAAAAATAGAAGTTAACAAATTTGCGTACCTATCTTCACACATTTGTCCACTGTTGCACTGTACTCGTATTTTACTTCTGGCGGCACTTTTCCATTGTGTATCATTTCTTGTATGACTTTCGTTTCGATCTTCGCACCAGTCATCTATAAGCAGGACAAACGAAAATTATTCATCGTAATTAATAAATTATGATTATTTTTATTCACATCTCGATGAATCCTCGTATTGAACTATTTAAAAAATGTCTGAATGTTTTTTCTCAATTATTATGATTAATTAACTCGTCTTTTAGCGTTAATTTTTCTTCCTTTTTTTTCTGTTAACATAAATATTCGCTCACCGTTCCTTGTTTTTGGGCGCAACAAACCAGGGCACAGGAGGCTCTTCTTACGCTGCTTTTGTCGGCGTTAATCCTTTCGAATATCGCATCTTCCAATATCGTCAGATCGTCTGAGAAACAGGCAGAAATTTTTTTTTATTCCAATCGTTTCAGCGGGAATTGAATATTTTTCATTTTAAATTCCTTGTTAAAGAACGTATGAAAAATATGGCATTGCGTTCCTTTTTTAATGTAAAGTAGGGTAAATAATAGCTTACCAAATGTAGTGGACATTTTAGAGATGCACATCTCAGCTTGTTCGTAAGTAATCGAGAAAAGATCAGCCACGCTTTCAATTCTTCTGTGCATATCGTTGGTTGTTTGAGCAGCCGTCTGAAATACAGCAAGCAAAAAATTGTTTCATTACTTTAGATCAGTCTAACAAGCTTTGATCGTAATAACGTGCAATAATAACTCGAAACATTTTCAGCTACGATCATTGGATCATTTTTTACCTAACGATGTTTCGTGAAAAGAATTTATAGTTTAGAAAAAATATATTAAGAACTTGTTACCGAGCGAATTTAATCCAATTTTATCCTTCACTCTATTATGCTTAATTTTGTTGAGTTGCAAAACATTAATTATGATCAATCATGATTATATCACGTATCAATAGGTCATTTTCTATTTTTCTACTTATCACATTCGCGACGGCTGATTTTCGACGAGACGCTTAGCTGACGACCGCGCGCAATGTTCAAAAGTCTACTATTTAAATTATTTAAATTTGTGCGAATATAAGAAATATATTCTTATAAACAGCTTCTCGATACAATGCTTGCAATCATTTGTTGTTTAAAATTTGAAAAAAATTAAATAGTACAGTTTACCAGTAAAAGAATTTGTAAAGACGTGAATACGCGTCAGCCGACGCGAATCTGTTAATCGTGCTTCTTCGCCAGAAACATTTTTTTCTATTTTTTTCGCTTTTCTGTGAATACTTACAAGAGTAAAGGAAACGAGAAATATTAACACCAAGTACTTCATGGCTTCGAATTTCACAAATCACTGAAAGCGAATATCAATCGATTAAATTTTGCTATTCGATCGAAATGGATTTACTGACATTGATCTTTGCCGTCGCTTCATTTATATCGAGCAGAATCGCAACTAGAGGTTAAAGGTACACGATCGTATTGCATGGTGTTTGTGTTACATGTACAACTTGAATAACGATAAATGATGATTAGAAAAATTGTTCCGTATCGTGGAATTGATCGAACGTTTGTTTTGCTATTAGTTCATTTGGTTGTTATCATTAAGATAGTGTTAAAATTGGATTTTCCTTGTTTGAATCGATTTTTTTCTAAAATTGTTAATATTTTTGTACGATCCGGAATGATAAACTTTAAATTCGAATTAAATACTTGGGATGACTGGTGAGAGGACAGAAGGAATATAGAATAATATCTGCTAAAACCTCAAAATTTATCAAAGAAACAAAATATTATTTACTGTTATCAATCGTTGAAGAATTGCTTCTTCATATTTTCCTTTTTATCGTTAATATATTCTTCTCTTATTTATTTATTAATTTTTTTGTTTCGCACCAAAGGGTTATCTCGTTAAAAAATTGGTTAATTAATTTTAAAGGATAGCGAAATAAAGCCGATACGTTTTTTCATTGAAACATAGGTTTATTAAGAATTAACAATTCGCGTAGAATTCATATTTTGTGATACATAATTCATGATATTGCGCAATGAATAATCGTTTTACTGATTGCTAAGTTCTTTTATTAAACAGGACGAAAAGGTGAGTCCCTTCTTGCATTTGTCTTCTTGTTGTTTCGCTGAAACAATTCAAAATTTCTTTTAGTTTGAAATATTCCGCGTGTCTTACAGAAATAGTAAATATTATCGTAGAATCTTATTTGTGAGTAATTATTATGAATTTCTCGAATCTTTCAGGGAACCGCCTATTCTATTTACGGTTATCGAATAAACATGTTTATATTTATTCAATATTTCTCATACATAACACGTGTAACTTTTGAAGCGAAAATAGTGGATCGTAGATTTCTATGAATTGTTTATTTCTTCTATAATATATTCCGTGGTAATTATATAATTTCAAGTAGTAATAATGATAACAGAAACCAGATTTTTTAAGTTGTTAAATTTCCAATGTTATTCTCCGATTTATCAGTGCAAAAACATTTGCACGAAAACACACGCGACTACTGATTTTTATATTTTTCATTTTCATTCGTTTAAAAGCTTACCATCGTCGATGCATCCATTTAATTTTTGTTTAATCTCATCGTTTATCGGGAGATTATTGCGTTCCGCTAGTTGTACCAACGAATCCAGCTGAATTTGATTGTTTTTGATCTGAAAAGATAATGGAATGATCAAATTTTATTACGACTCGAGGGAAAAATTCACGAATACTTAAATAATTGTAGGATTTTTAAAAACTTTGTTGCAATTACAAAAGATTGTGAACTAATCGAATTTCAACACGAATCATTTTAGATTTTTCCAACAAGTTTGGCACGAAATTTAATTCAAATTAAATAATTTACACTTACGATTTTAGATTTCACTAAGACACACACAATGAAGCAACCAAATTCTTCGAGAGATTCATCCTTGTCCTCGTCCGATAGTTTTACCCCTTGGAAAATTTTTTCCAAATTTGCCAAACTCACTATGGTCGTCGATAGAATCATAAAAAATAACAAAATTAAACATACTTTAATTCGATAGACACACGCTTTTATTTTTAATCATTTCATATTGTGTACGTACCCTCGGTTAAGTGGTTTTCCGTCAAACATTCCCTTACGTCCTTTACCGGAATATTTAACGCTTTTGCAAATTCTTGTATCGCGTTTACTTGTGCAGTTATCTGAAGCAGATAATAATTAGTTCAACCAACGTTGTGCAACGGATAAGAAAACTTTTTTTTTCTTACTTATTCGTGTTAAGATCGCTAGTTAACTTAAAATAGTCTCCTCTTCAAATTTTTTTTAAATATTCCAAATAAATTCACCTTTTTTTCTAGTTCTCTCTTAGAATTTTTTCATAGAAAGATAACAAATAGTTTTCTTGAATAGATATACGTATATTCTGAAGATACTTACGGTAACAGTAAAAATGCAAACGAGAATTGCGAAGAACCCCTTCATTTTTCCAATCAATCGTAATACTCAAGGATCACTGTTGCAAAAACAACGAAAATTTCAACTTGCCTTCTCGGAGGAATATTTTGCAAACTCTGCCAAGCGATCGGTACACACCCGTGCTTATATTTGTCGTCGGTCACGGAAAATGTAACTCGGTTGACAAACGTATCAGATTTTAAGCAAAATTGCTCGCGCTGTTTTATACGTGTCTGAAAACTGAATCGGTCAGCGAAAATTACACAGTAATATTATTACGATGGTCGTTAAGCATGATGGCTTAATGACTCCAAACAATGGAATAATTTTGTATAAATAAGTTGTGAAACGATTAAGATAAAAAAAAAAAGAATTTTCTGTGATCTTACGTAACAATTTTTCATCTAAAATGAGAAATATGGATGCTCTTTAGAGTTCTATTTCAATTGAACGTTCCGTAATTTTCGGAACGAGAAATTTGTTTAAATAACAGCGTGAGGGTAGAAAAAAGCGAAGTTTCCAACTTGTAGTGAAAATAAATTTAATTATAATTTTCTAATTTAAGTGTAATTTTCAAAGTAAAATTTCATCTGTCTCAAAAATTACCACAAGAAGTATTCTAAATAATAACTTCCTTTTTTTCCTGTCATCTATTTGAGAAGCTGTACCGGAAAAAAATATTTTTGATACGAGATATACGGCAAAAGCTTTTGTCTTTTCCGAAGCCGCCGGCGTGCCGTCCGCGGCGTTTCTGAGAGAGGCCCGTGCAATTTCATTAATAAGAATGAGATTAAACGGACCGGGCGATTCGGGGCACCGCCGCTCACGCAGACACCGCGACGGTCGGCTTATGAATAAACAAAGCGGTGTTAACGCGTTATGAATAATTAAGCTGCACTCCAGACACGGATGCCGCGTACGTTTCAACGGGGAACGAGCCGATGCTTTACGACCACCCAGTATACACACGCCTGCGTAAATATGTGCTCGCGAGTGTGCATAAGTTACATCGAAAATGAATGCAAAGCGATCGTGCATGGAAATTTTTAATCTTGAAAGCAGTAATCGATAAATACTCGTTCGTACCAAACTAAAAAAAAAAGAAAAAAAAAGAAGTAAATAAGTAATAAAGAATTTCCTTGTTTTCATTAGTCACGATAATCCAAAAAAATTGTCTACAGTGTGCTCGCAACATGCTCTATTGTCGAAGACGAGTAGGGATCGCGTTAGCGTAAGCGCCTCACGTTGTGAGGCGGTATAATGTAGCCCGTAATGGTCGAAGTTGGCTGGCATACAGTATGGAATAAAGTTACGACCGACCTTATGCGGCAGGGAGAGACACCTTTGCAAATGGTCGGCTTTGCGTGCGATTACAGACGCCGGATACGTTTCCGAAAGAATTGCGGGCGAAGTCGCGGAATGCTAAGTCGTAAACGCAGGATTCTTGTTTGAATCGTGTCATAGATAGTCTTTCTGATCGCTGATAGATCGATCGTGGATCGAGAGATGTCGCTGAAGGTTGATTAATCGCAAGAATTGTAAAACGGTGGATCGCGATATAAAATCTATCATTTGATCGATTCGCAGTAGGTCTCTTTCACTGTTCAGTTTCAGTTTATTAGTTTTGAAGCATGGAAAAGGATGGCGGAGAGAACGTATTGTTATTCCGTTGCATCACGGGCGATAAAAGAATTAAAACAAGATGTCGAATGACTCGATGAATACTCATGAAGTTGAGAAAAGAATGGATTCACGTGCCGTACTCTTACATCATTTTATTGAACGTAATACACGTGGTAATTCGAACGATTACAACTCCGTGGCCTTCAACGAATAATTTTTGGTAGGCTGGCTTATTGGGCGAACAGCTTCTCTATGTAACAGTCGGTGTATTTGTTGCCGATGTTGCACTCGTCAGGTTCGCCATTGACTGTAATAAATTGTTCCAGCATTGTGTTAATGAATTGAACATAAAATATTTTCGAACATTAATATCTGAAAATCTTTCCCTGTCTTGTCTCTGTTGGTACATCTTTTTAATATTCGGTCGAAGATATCTCACTTTTTAACTCTAACTTCTACCAGAAACCTCATTCTTGCTTGGTCGAGCAAGTAATTATAAAAATAATTATAAAAATTTGAATATAATTGAAAGGTTTCGAGGTCGTATGACTATTAAATTAATTAAACGCGATTACTTACCGTTTGTAGCGCAATCAGAAGCAATCGTTTTCACCGTGTTGATCTCAGCATCGTTGCCAGCGTGAACCGTTTCTATCATCTTGTAAATTGGCTCCAAATGGAAGTCACTTCCTACCATCTAGATACAGAAATTTGTCCAAAATTGTCGAAACCAATCATCGATGCCAATCAATTATTTAGCGAACGATATACCCACCACTTGCATTCGTTTCATCACACAAGCTTTCAAGCAGCCCATCTGCCTCATGTCAGCCCCGCTTGCGGCCTGTTGAATGTTCGTTGCTGCTGCTGTAATGGAAAATTAATTTTATCAAAAATCCTTGTAACTGTAATTTCGGAAGTGAAATCTATTTTTTTTTCTCCAACATCGAGTTTAAAAAATATTTTTCATCGAATTTTATATAAAAGTTCGACAATTCAAGAGTGAGTTCTCACCTTCCGTCATATGAAACTCGTCAGCGCATGGTTTCACATCGGGCATCAAGTACTCCATGTACTTCGCGATGATGGTATCCTGCTCGATACCACGCACGACCGTCTGTGAATTGAAAGAATATAAAAATGCTACCATCGTTTCACTTCGTCAGTATACCTTTATAGAAGACGAAAGTTCAGATATAATTCTAAGATTTCTAAGTCTTGGCTGTTTTCTCATTATGGGATATTTAAAGGAATTAAAATAGAATAAAGGAGATTCTCAAGAGGATTCAAGTATCACAATCCTGGAATATTCGTTATAATTTTCTTTTACGTTACGAATATTCTTTTCCTTTCAAGGATTATCAAATATAGAGTACTTTAATTTCCCTTCAAATCTCTGATCACATAAACTGTTCGATTATTCCACAAGATTCCTATATTAACCCATCGCGGCTAACTTTCGAAGCTTTATTGCAACTAGTTTGTATTTTTATTTTATTGCAACTATTTTTCTCTACAACTTTATCATCTTTAACAAATGGAATCCGAGCTAGCTGAGGATCAACTACAAAAATATTTATAGCGGAAAGGATGAAATTTTAATTAAAAAAATAAAAATAAATAAAAAAATAAAAATACGTCTCGTATTTTAAAACTGAAACAAATAGAGTCAAATAGAACCTCGAGTTCGGCTCGACACGAGATCGCAAAAGGTTAACACCATTTCGATGTTCCAAAACGAATCGAAAGAAACCCCGAAAAATATTTCAAGAAATGATCGACACTCACCACGGCAGCCAGCAAGCAAGTAATAGTCACAAGGTTCTTCATTTTTCGATGAGACTCGCAAACAAAATTGATCGAAGCTTGATTTGTGAAACGAGACCGATCAGAACTGCTCTGAGCCTTAGTCGAACCACTCTACGTGACAATGAATCCCTCGGAACGATATTTATATCAGAAACTGGTCGATACAATAGCTGGTGTTAAGGTCTGACAATGTACGACAGGAAACGAGATAATTGACCGATATACCAGGATTTACGTAAGATTGGTTCAAGTACGGCCGAAACATGCCTAATTAGTGTAGGCACGCGTCAGATTTGACACAAGAAAATGATTGTTTGCCGTGGGTCCGGTGAACGCGGAACAGGGGCTGTTCAACGTAAATTATGGGATCGAACGAGCCATCCTATAATAATGGCATCGTTGTGCACTGTAATCTTGGGTGAACTGGCCCTGGCTGAAGAGTCAGAAATGACGGTGCAGTCGAGCATTGGCTGATTTGTTTGTTTCTTCCTTCTTTCCTTCTTGTTCTGGGAAACGATCGGCGAGCAACGAAGGAGAAACGAGACGGATAACTATAATAATTATTTTTGGGACGACGGATTTGTATCTTCGACGGATATAAAGGGGATGAAAGTGTGACAAGGTTCATTTGCTGGAAAATATTGACACAATACTTTGGAATAATTTATTATAGTTTTATTTATTTATTTTTTTCTTAAATCAGTGAAAAAATATTTCATATCTGTCTGTTATTTAAAGATTAAAATATTATTTTATAACCATTCATCTTGCAATAATAGCACGTTTCATTCCATTTTTCTCTTGTAACTTCTACCTTATGCCAAAGAAATAAGTTTCAAAACGAATGATCTTAATCCATGTAATGCTTCAGCAAGCAGCGTGTGAACTCGAACGCGATGTCGCATTCGTCGATAATTTCTTTAACTAGAAAAATAGTAAATTAATTAATAGGAAGCTGTGTTCGATACACGATTCGCGTGTTCGTCTTCTGTTTAATTTACGCTCACCTTCGTCGATGCATTTGTTGGAAACCTCCAGTTCCGTCGCAATTTTTTCCGGTTTGTTCTCGTATTGTTTCTCTAACATATGTTTAAATTCTTCTGCGTCGATGTGACCATCTTTCATCTAAACATTGAGATTTCGAATAGAAAAGAAAAAAATGGTTGTTAATAACAGTACCAGGAGACAGGGTTCAATCGTTATAGATAATATTAAGGAATATTGTTCAGTAATTGTTCAGTAATTAATAATAAAAATAATAGAAATTTTCTTGTTCTTCGATTTATCTTCGGTTAAATCTTTTACTTATTTTTCATAGTTGCTCCAATGAAAGATATTTAATGCACAGGATCCGCATTGCGGCATTGAAAAATTGTGGAGAAACGTAAGAAGGGAACGTTCAAAGTTAAAAATTTATTTACCGTGGACATGCGTTTCATTATGCACGCTTTCAAGCATCCGAATCTCGTTCTGTCTTCGTCTAGTAAATCGATACTGTAGAACTTATCCATTTCCGCTGTGTTTGCAAACAAATTGTTTTAATATTTGCGATAAAGACAATTATCGAAATCAATTGTATAATCGGTACAGTATATTACTTGGTAAAATGTTATGTTCTTGAGCACAAGGCTCCAGATGGTCCTTTACAATTTCCATGATTTCTTCTTTGAAATCAGCGTGCACCATCCCCTAAAATTTACTTTTTTACTTAATTTGTATTTTTATTATACCGCAACGTTACGCTTCGTTGTAGCTTTATCAAAAGATATACTGAAGTAGTTAAATTTAAAGTTTATCAAATATTTAATAATGAATTGTCGTTTGCTAAAATATTTTTCAACTACGAGGTTCATTTAATGCTTCGTTCAGGTATTTAAATAGAAATCTGTAATAAACTTCTTCAAGAAAGAAAAGTTAGCTAAGTTAAGTAAAAATGTAACAACAGGACTAAAAGTTAAAGTTAAAAAAAAAAGAAGAAGCTCGATTGATCGAACATTCGACGGATAAAAATAAAAAATTCACGTTCTCCAACTCACCGCGACGAGGAAGATCCAACCTACGGCCAACAGAGTCTTCATCCTGCGATTTTTAAAAAATATCTAAAGTATTCAAGAAACTGACTGATGCCCGTCGACGTGTGAACATCATATTTATACAGGAATCGCGTAAATATGTGTCGAACCTTCCTAGGTGTTAAAATCCCATTACGAAATAGCAGGAAGAGAAATAATTGCTCGACCTATGTCTGTTTATGTAACGCATCCCGATAAAAATCTGCAAAAGGATGGCCAGTTTCTGGCGTATTCGCTTGAAAGAACAGAAAAATAAAGAAAACAAAAAAAAAGAACAAAAAAAA
>SMSQ01003239.1:140308-185839 GCA_019453375.1 Ctenoplectra terminalis | reverse complement strand
TTTTTTTTTTTTTTTTTTTCCTTAATTTGAACGCGAGTCGATGTGTTCGACGATGTGGCAGTTAGACAGGATATGCTTGTCTTAATAACGTTGTCGTCGACAAGAGTAATTAAATCGTGAATAATGGTTTCAAGGAGTTACATAAATGGACGCGTTGTGGAAGAGAGCAGAAGGATTCGCGAACGGAGAATTTTAGAAGATTTAAGGAAGAACTTGTAGAATGTTGGATTCAGAGTATTGGAAATTTTAAAAGAGAACTATGAGAAAATAATTGAGTGTGTCAGAAAAATTATATTTAATAAGTATTTATCAAGGGAAACGAGTTACATAGGAAGCAATGTTAAAAGAAGTAGCCATGGTTGTATAATACAAGAGTTGTATATTGTCTTAAATACAGTAGTTTGTTTCAAGTTTTTGGATCATGGTGTTTAGGAACACAGTCATCCACAAGAGCTAGTCTTTCAATTTGAAAGAAAACCGACGTATCATCAGTACGTTCCTAGATCCATGATAAAAATCACTTGCACGTTGAAAATCTTGTAATTCTTTTTTTTTTTTTTTCTTCTTTTTTAATTTACAATGTGTCGATTATCGTAAGGGACGTCGTTGATAATTTTCTCTAGACTCTTCTGCACTGTGGTTTTGTTCGAGAATTTTTGCATACTGCCGCGTTTGCTTTTCGACGACTACGACGACGATAATGAAGATTGCGACGTCCGGATAATTGGAAATTTTTCTTGTTTCTTTGATAATTTCGCGGATCTGTCACTAACGAGTTGTTCACGGGGCTAAATATAGCTGCAACAAATTTAAGACGATTAATTACCCTCGGAACGTGCATACAGATTTCTTAAAAGAAAAAAGATGCTAAAAAATTTGGAAACGTTGTGCTAGCAATTTTTAGTAACAAACAAAGTGTGAAGTCGTTGGACAAAATTTTGTAAACGCTGCTACGAGTAGGATCCTTTGAATTAAGAGAAAAATGGAACCTAACGTGATTACTACAAAGTTACCCAAAGTATTATTTTCGACGTAATCGTATTTAAGAATCACCTCACTGTCCGTTTCATAGATGCATTTACCAAGCTGCCATGCAACCTCGCATCCGTCCGTAGCCGTCACTGCAAATTGATACGAATCAGAGAGAATGTTTATTCCTCTTTAATTAAAAACGAAAGTACCTACCTTCTTTTTGACAAACATCGACCGCGTGTTCAACTCGTGGAATGTACTCTTCGAGCAACAACAGGCGAGCATTTTTGACGAAGAAGTCCCACACGACCTTGTCGTTCTTCATCTAAAAATCAATTTTAAAAGAAACGTATCAATGTTTCCAAGTTTATTACAATTGATACAAAAAAAGAAAAAAAAAAAAAAAATGGAACATTTTACTTACAGTTTTAGTCGCTGTCATGATGCATCTCATGTAGCACATTAGCCTTTCGTCGGGCGGAAATTCGCCTTTGTGCTGGCCGTCTAAAAGGTCTATACAAGAAAAAAACATTTGAAAAAAAAAAATAAAAAATAAAAAAAGCAATTCGTTACGATTCTCGAGTAAAGTTTCAATCGAAGCATCATCAAATATTTATAAACGTTAAAAATATTATTTTTCTTAATACTTTCGAGACAGGAAACACGAATTTATGTCTATATCATCGGAACACCGTAAAATATAAAACTAGCGAATTAAAAATAATCAGTTTCGATGAAAAAGATCTTTCACAGAATTTAATTTCGAATTTTAATTTTTTAATTTGACTAATTAAAATTCTTTACTTCTCTACGTGGATGCAAGAATTGATTAAAAATACCGGTCATGTATCAAAGTATCAAAAAAAGCAATGCCTTGAAACGTCCATTAAAAACTACCTTTTGGCGTGTCATTCTTCTTCGCGCAGACTTTCCTCAGGTTCTTGATGCTCTTCTTTGCCTCATCAAGGGTCATTTTTTTCTGCACACGCAAAAGAAAGCCGACAATCCGTAGGTGTACACTTCACAACCGATTATAGTCGTTTGATATGAAGAATTGATCAACTCACGCTCTCGGTATCCTCGATCCGCAGCAGGAACATCATCAGCACGACTAGCAGGAAACTGTAAAACCCTTTCATTCTGTTCGCCTTTCTACCTTCTTCAGTCCTTCCTTTTCTTCTTTGATACTTAAAACTAAGTTCGCTAGCCTTTTCAATGCCCCGAACGGTGAGTTCTTTCGAATGTGACTGCCCTCGATGGATCGAACACGGCACGACCGTACAACCCCCTTTTATAATCCCTCGAGCGCGGCAGAAGGAGAAGGAACAATTTTTGCATCTTGTGGGTGACACACGAGGCTCGACTCGTGATTACACAGGAGGCTAATAATTAACGTGCAACCTCCACTTTTCGTGTACAATTCTGGGAGGTTAACAACTGCGCAGGAAAAGAGGGAGGGACGCCGCTTCGTAATGGCTTACGCCAGGAATATGCAATCATTGTGCAATGACGGTGTTGTGGATGGTATTCTGAGTATGTTTTTGGTGATTCGATAGCTCTTTATTTTTTATTTTGTTTACCAACACTAGAACTACCGAAGCGGTCAAGATTGTTGCTTGGTAATTTCTCATACAATTTTTATAAATTTACGACGGCGCATTTTTGTGGATTTTCCGTAATTTTTTTATGGAAAGTATGCACAGAGAATTGTTACCTTTATTATATTCTTTATCGGTTATATTTTATTCTCTCTATTTTTAATTATATTCTATTCATTCAGACAGCTATCACTTTGATCTCTTTGACAGAGATAAGTCTATTTTAACCGTCGGTAGTTCTAGTGTTAAACCTTTGTATCTTTTTGTTCCTCGGGATGGAGAAGTAGTGGGATGTTGAGAATGATCGGTATTCCGAAAGATAAGTGAAATTTGGAATTAGATACTTGCATAGGAATATGGTTTCAGTAAGGAGAAGAATTTTTAGAACAGAAATTAGTTTTGGAAGCAAATTTTAAATTGTCATCAAATTCCGATACATTCCTTGTTTGCCCGGAATTTATAAACGGGTACATAAAATTCCTTTCGATTCAGGAAGTTCAATGTTATTTGTTCAAATAAATAAGATTCTTTAGCTGGTCTCGCGATCTGAGCTTGCAGTTTGTAAAGTTCGCACGACGCCGCTTCGAAGCGTGGTGCGCTTCCACGTGAATTTGGTTTTTCAGGGGAACATAAATGTTTCTGGATCCGCCTCGTAGTAGCATTTCACGTATGCATACGACATCTCGCATGGATCACCGGTGTATTCTGCGTACAATGATCGAGTGTTCAGAATAGGTTTCGAATGTAGCTTGAATAAAATGTATGCGGCGTTTGAAAAGTTTCTCAAGTAATTGAATTTAAACAAAAATAATGTAATTAAAATCCGTGTGATTAAAATCATTGTAAAGAATCCTTAAAATTAGAAAATGCTATGGAAATTCTGTTAGATCCTCAAATAACTTTTATGATAAAAACTAGATTAGTAGTTTCTATGAATTTATTTGTTTCCGTTCTCGAAACTTTTCAAACACAGTTTATACGCGTAGCGAGAAAAAAATCATGATCACGATGCTTCGTTAAAAAAGATTTTGAATATCTTATCAATCTCGACCGCCAAGGATATCGTGAGAATTATGAAAAAAAAAAAAAAAAAAAAAATTATTTAGAATTCCAAGAACGTAAAACCAATTATGTTTCGCCATTACAGAACTTTGTAGCGTCATTCAGATGCTTATAATCATTTATAAATATGTTAAGGTGAACAAGTGTTTGAATGTTTAAAAATTCGACTCACCATTACGACATGCGTTGATAGCTAACTTTACTCGAGGTGCGATTTCCGGTGGTATCGACATGTCCACTTGTTTAAGTATCATGTCAACGTCGACGGCTCCGTTTCTAAACTAAATTAATATTTATCGAAAATTTTAGACAATCAATGTTTAACCTTGCCACTGCAACAACGAACTAATCGTCTTTCATTTATTTTATGCAATTTCGCGAGCCACATTATTGTTACGTTGCATTTAATTTTTAAAGTATCTTACTTTTCCCGTAAATTTTAATTTTTCTTTTTATGTCCCATTAATATAATTCTTACGACGAATCAAAGAATAATAGTCTTTGCTTTGATATAGAAAAGTAGATTAATTGCCTACAGTTGAAGGGTTAAATAGGTTAACTTATTCGTTCGTTAAATTTATAGTGTTTTATATTTACGCTTCGTATAGTCTTCATGATGCAGTTCGTGTAACACTTAAGGTTATAATCATCCGGGAATTGTCCCGTTCGTATCCCCTCGACCAATGCTACGAATTTTCAAAAAAAAAAATAAAGATGAATTTTATTTAGAAATAATATTTTCTTTTTAATTCTTCGTGCGATCCAATAATTTTTGCGTACCTTCGGTTGTATCGATTTTTTGCAAGCAGGACTTCCTCAAACCCTTGGCGAGTTTCTCCAATTGATCAGCACTTATCTGTGGTTAATCAAATGGTTCGTTAGTTGACGAATAATTTAAATATCGTTATTTATCGAGCTCTCGATTCGTAGATTATTCTTTGAGTTTAAACATAAAATAAAGCTTGTTTCAAAATTTTTGTAATTATAAAATACTTTGGTACATTGTAAAAAAATTTTCCACTAGCATTTAAATCACTTATTTTATTTATTTTTATGTCATCGACAGATAAATATTTTTACTAATTTCAACACGATTTCCCGAGAGATATCAAAGAAGCTTACACTTTTCGCTGGCTTTAACGCGCAGTACGCGAACAGCGTCACGAAAAATAATAGTTTGACGTTCATATTTAAATGCTTGGTAAAAAAGAAGTAGAATAAATTGATTGAAAAGGTGAACACTTGTCGTTTGGATCGAGCAACTGGAGGCTCCTTCGATTGGTCTCCTCTTTATAAACCTTTCGATTTTAATATCGTGCACTTTTGTCAGTCGTATACAGTCATTTTCGGTATGACGATAATTTGATAATTTGACGTTTGCCAGGGAATTACGATTGAAGACGGTGGTTTTCAACTCGATGACAAGCTCGCTAACTTTATGTAACACAAGTTAGAAGTCAAATCCGACCGCAAAATGATCATTTCGACGATGCATTGATCGTAGCTTCTTTGAACCATAATTTCATGGAATTTCATTTTCAATTCTTACTTTGTAGTTGAAAATGTTGCAGGAATTTTTTTTCGCATTAAGAAGTACCAAAAACTAAGTAAAAAGAAAAATATCTAGATTAAAAACAATTTTAGAGACGAAGATGCTCAAAAATAACTCAATAATTTCAATAATTCGATAAACTCAGCCTTTCCTTCGTTAAATATGATAATTATCTCTCAGAATCACTCCGTCGTTCAAATTAAAAACGATGAAATACATTTTAAATAAAGACCACCCCTTTTTTCACTCATTCATCTAACACTTCTTTCAAATTTATTCAAAAATTTTCAGTTAATTCAAAAACTGCTCCACGCGCATCCACTGCAAACCGCTGACAAATTATTCCATTATAGTTTGCTCCAACTGTCTCGATCGCGATCATGTCAGCCACCGTCTCGAGTCCCACCCCCGTCGGTGGTTTGCACGGTCCAACTTGTACGAAGCAAGTTCTGGCCGGTCGTTCGCTTTGTCCCCAGCCTCCCTTCACCGACAGAAGACTCGCGTTAATGTCGAACCCTTGTATCTGGAGAGACACCCTTAAAACAGGAGCATCTGGCCAGAAAGCGCCACCACCCCCCGCGGCCATTAGTCCGAGGACCACTCTCCGCCAGCTCGATAATTACATTCTTTTCCTCTCCCTCAGCTCGATCTCTCCGCGATTCATTTCCACCTGATCGTCGTGTGCTCGAACGAACATCGAGGAGAGCTCCTCTTCGCGTTCATTTCGGTGCTCCTTTTTTTTTTTTCTTTTTTCGAAGGGTGGCTTTTGTTAGAGTCAGTTCGATTCTTTCTTTTTTTCTTTTTCTTTTTCTTTTTCTTTTTTTATCCTGTGGATTTAGGATGGCGGAATTAATGGAGAGTATGAAAGGATAATTGTACGTGGTTTTGTTACATTTTAGATTAGGAATTTTTATTCGGAACTTGGAGTTTAAGGTTTTGAGAAGGTTTCAATGGTGGGTTGTTGTGATCGTTTGGAATTCTTCGAAATTTAGGGGTTAGTTTGATATTAAGCTCTTTAGGAGTGACTCGTTGTTAAGTTAGGAAAGAGTGATCTAATTTTTCGTTCGATTATAATAACAGAAATGTCATTAAACAACGTCCACATGTTGGATTTTCCTTAGGTACAGTTACAAGATGGAAGGAAAATTATTTTTAACCGCAATATAAAATGTTCGCCGTGTATGTCCGCTTATGTAGGTGTTGCTCTGTTATAAAGATATTAACATTCTTCACGCTCTAAAATCGAAGGTGTCCATGAATAGCAGAGAAAGTTCGCGTTATGATATCGCTGATCGTTGTTCGGAAACGAGCACGCGGTGTCCAGATGTGGGTGAAGGAAGGCTGGTATTGCGCGATCGGATTCCATCGGTTCGATTCGATGTCACCATCTGACGAAATTTTGTTATTACACGTGTAAGTATTTTTAGTTCGCCAAGAATACTGTTGTCAGACTATACCCTTAGATTAGATTCATTCAAGAAAAGATTTCTTCTCTGTATCCGAGACTCACCCAATTTTTATCGTACCAAAATTGTGCAAAAATGAATAAAAGACCTTTGATCGATTAATCAGTACTAAAAACAAAAAGAAAAAAATAAATAAATGAAAAAGAATCATCAAATCCTAGAATTTCCATCGCTAAAATTAACAGAGCGCCAAAGCCAACAATCTGAACCGAGCATCGTGAGAATCACTCTATTTCACAAGCCGCCAAAATTGCTTCCCGAGAAATGCATCTCTCATAGAACTTACTCAATCCCCGTTAGAGGGTTGAACAACAAAGGGAAACGATCTCTGGTTCTTTGCAGGCGTTAACGAACCGACGATCGCGTGCGAGGAAACTAGCTTCTTCCTTGGTGTAAAAAAAGAAGAAGAAANCTTGTATTTTTGATGTTCCACGCGGTTATCCGCGTCGAATCTCGTGGAAAGGTGACTCTACAGAAGTTGCATCGTCGTGCGAAATTTTGCTCCGACGTCTCCGAGAGGATGATGGATCCCTTTAAGAGAAACGCGTTTGATTGTTGCTCGAAAGAAATACCTGTCTTTCGCTTAGATTGAGATTTCTGGAAATTTTTTCATCCACTTTCAGAGCTTTTACACTGTTCCATCTAACTTTTTGTAGACTTCAAATGCTTTCGTGCAAGTTCTCGGTGCAGTCGTTTTATTCTATCCAAATTTTATTAATCTACCTTTANAAAAAAAAAAACGCGAAATGGAAATCGGCAAACGGGCAACAGCGTTACGAATTGTGGTAAGGGAAGGGCCTACCGGAGGAATCACGTCGGACGAGGCATGAGAATTACGTGACCCTTGCGACACCGCCCTAATTAAACGCCTTTAATTAGCGGTAATAACCGCGTTTCGCGGCAAGTTGTGTAATGAACGTCTTGTCGATAAACCACTGTTCCGCCTGGAATTATAATAACGTGCTCGGCTCGCGAGATATAGGGTGCAATTCCGAGAAACGGTTCCATATCATCTGAATGGGATCAAGTTTAGTTGTCTGTTTTTTTTTGTTTTTTTTTTAGAATATTTTATTTTAGTGTTTCGGTAAAGATGAAAGATTTTGTAATTTTATTAAAAAATTACAGATTAGGAAAGGGTGGAATATAAATAAACGGATTTAGAGGTAAGCTGATGGGTTTGGAAAATTTGTGGTATAATTATTTACGTGGAAGCATCTTGTGTAATAAATTCAGAAATTGTAAAATTTCAAAGGTTACAAAATTTTTAAACGTAAATATTTCAAGGTCTCAAGATTTGGAAATTCGGAAAAATAAAAATTTGAAACCTCGATCGCTTCCAAATCATCGCTTTCTTTATTTCAAAGGTGTTCGCATAAAATCTCCATACCACGATCCCCGCAACAGTGCGTCACATTGTTGCAGCAACATCACCACCAAATTAAGAGGCTTATAAACGTCTCTCTACCGAGAAAAAGGAACGAGTGCCGCGATAAATGAACCGTGTCGACGCGTTTTCGAAACGCGTGAACACGAACCCGAGAGCCCCATCGCTGTGTAATAAATTAATCGCGTGCCCCGTCACGATTAAAGGCTGCTCTTTGTGATGCTAATTACCTTTCAATTAAACTCACAGCCTCGAGTCCCCGGGACGGTTGAATTAGCTTTCAGTCGACGCTGATTCGGGGAACTTACTTTCTGCGGCAAAATTTCAAGCAAATTGCGGCTCGAGCTTTTAGTCTAACCCCCCCTGTTCCATCGAAGTCCCTTCAGAGGGACGAGAAAAAAAAGAATACACTCCTCCTCTTCGTTCTTGGTGATCAGAGTGGCCTCTCGAAACTTGCTTCTCGCATCTTTTGCCAGGTTATTCGCAATCACGACCTTTGACGCGTTTGCAACGGAAATTAGGAACGGAGTTGCTTATATTTAGCGAAGTTTGAGTGCCAGGTAATGTAAATTGATTTTTCGTTGTACTGTGATTTAGAACGATAAGGGTTGGTCGATAATTTTATTTGCCACGTAATTTGGTATAATTTCTTTGGAGATAGAAACTTCTTTTATTTTTCGTACAAAAATTGTTTTATCGATCGCTGTCTCGAGAAGCTCGTCCTTGTCGATCGATTCATGATCGAGGTCGTAGTTCGTGGGGCATTTTCGAAGCCCTCGACGCCATGTTCCCTGTCACGGGGACGAAAAAGGTCGGGCCCCGAGATATCGCTGCTCTTCCGGCACATGATGTGACTCACAAACTCGTTTTCCCTCTATCGCAGGCTGAACGTTTAATCTACCGATTCTTGTTGCGACGTTCGTCGGAAAGAATAATTTGCGTTACCGGTTCGCGTGATCGATTTCGATGCTCCATTTTTTATTCTGGACAAAATGAGGAAAAATTCTATTTTCGTTCTCTCTTTTTTATTTATTTTTGTCTTTGATAATTTTTTAGTATCAACAGTTCCTTTAAATCGTATCTCGTATAAATTATTTCACGATGCAGAACTGGTTTAATCTAACATCTATTTATAACTTGAAAAATTTCTTTTTACTCTTTTCATATTTTTTTCTCCTCGACAAACAAATTAAATAACCATCGAAAGTGAAATTATTAAATTAAATATATATTATGAAAGGAAAATATGAACGTCTACAATTAATAATAAATTTCTGTGTCGACAAAAAACTGCTATCAATAGAACAGGAAAGTAGTTAAAAAAAAAATGATTTCGACTCGCAGTATCGCTGTCTATTTTCTCGTGTACTCTCACACACACGTACGAACATAATCGTATCCGTTTCCTGTGAGCTTCGAGCGAGCCACGTCCATTTGACGATAAACAAACTGAAATCGTTGCTCTCGAAATAATCCACCGCGGTGGCACGCTTTCCTCTTCTTCCACTCCAACCATTTTTTGACCAACAATCGTATATTTTCCTATTAAACAAACTGCAGTTCGAATTTCGAACGGGTCCAGCCCTCGTGTCTCGGAAAGTTTCACGTTTACAAATCACACGCTCTGTCCGCGTGTTAACAAATTACGCAATGCCTTGCTTCGATCGAAACGAGTCCAAACGCACGGAAAGTATGCTGGAAACACGGTGAAACACAAATACAGTGGCATTCCCAACGATTTTCACTCGGAATTGTATCAGTTACTTTTATTATTCTGTGCTTTTGTGGCGAAGAGATAATGAAAAATATTTCTTTGACACAGTTTGTCACAGAATATCGTTGCTTCCCAAATTATTTCCTCGAAATATCAAAGAAACCGATGCGTATTGAAATTTTCATGAATCGTTATACATTTTCAAAAATAAAAATTGAATCGAGCGCAAAATATTGACTTCACAAATTATCTTCATTATTAAGTTTCAATATTATTTAGGTACCATTATTGCGTTCCGTTATTAAGTTGCTACGATCAAGTTTCAAAGCATATATTAAAAAAAATAAAATTTTCTACGCAATATACGTACTTCGTTACGATGAATTAATGTTTAGGAAGGTTCGGTAACTTCTTTTAATTCCCAATTACAGCGACAATCGTGCCGATTTATGTGCAGTACAGCCAATGGAGAGGGACTTTGATTGCGTTAGCCTGTGCCGCGGAATCCTCGCGATATTACGACCAATCGATGACGCTTAACTCAAATAAAGGGGATCGCAGCCATTGGAATGGGGAGAACAAAGGTGGCTCGTAATGAAGCCTGACACTCGCCAATTAGCAACGGCGGATCGTTTTTTGATTTAATTGCTGCCGAATGCACAGGCATAACCTTATTATGCGATCATGGAACAGCTTTTATCTTCTGTGGGCGGAATGGGTCGCTGGTGGGACCTAATTTATGATAGAGTGTAGATGATAGTCTTTTGGCGTGCTAGGTTTGGGAAGAAAGGATTTATTGGTCTACCGGATTGCTTAATTAGGGAGTACAGAAATTGATTCGGCTTTTAATTTTTGTCCTGCAATTATATCAGATCAATTATATGTACATATATTTTTTTTTAGCACTAAAATCATCGACGATTAAAGTGTATATTTTTTTTTTACCAAAGAAATCAGAAAGAATATCGAAAAAAAAAAAACGTAACGCGAGAGAGATAAACCTTTGTTTATATTTTTAACAGAAAACACAGAATATTCTCAAAAGCGTACCATAGTAAATTTATAAAATTTTTAATGTTAAAGATGGATTTTAATTTGGATATTAGCGAACAGAATCTTTTTCATTTCGTAGCAATTTATTGATAAATGTACAGCAGAGGATCGATGAACAGTGTACAAGGTTTTAGGACGTTGAACATTAAGTACTATTATACAATACCGTGATTAGCTATAGGTAACTCGAAGACGTAATTTCATCAACGAATTACGCAATGATAATGCGTTCTTCGACGATGCATAATAAGTATTTAAACTAATACTTGGTTGGTTATAGACAACGGTAGAGTCGACGATAATAGTGTTGCTTCATTTTATTAATTAACGAGTAATTTGGACGAAAATCGTTCTTTTCAAGTGATGTAACAAATTGAACAATTTTCATGATAATTTATATCCTGCTCAAGTATTCTTGTGATTAGTGTCAGGTGATGAATTATAATTTATAGAATAATACATCCTTTTGTTCCATTTTTCAAAAGTATGCAATTTCCTTTCAAATTATGCATCGTTTAAAGATGAAACTTTATGAATTTCTTTTATATATATATTTGTTTTTATCGTCTTTCCATGAAGGATTTAAACTCATCATTAGTAAATCTGTTGAACATTTTTTCGAGGAATTACAAAGGTAACCCAGTACATGTCCCAGCAATGAAGTAATTTCCTTAATCATAAATACCCTTGCGAACGAAGGAACAAAGCCACCTAATGGAAGCCGCCGTTATAATTACTTCGTTTGTTGCACCTAATTGGCAATATTTTTCGAAGTTGGCGCAATACTTTTAACAGCGTTCCCACAAAATTATCGTTACTTCTCCACGTGAAAATTTTACGTCTTCTAATTTTCTTTTAAATTACGTTCCTTTAAAATCGTTCGCAGTCTCGGTTCCAGTTACAATATTACATCTCCTTTAAGACAAACCTACCTTCTGTCAAAGTTATTTTTAAAAAATTTCTTTTCCTTCCTTTCCTCTTTAATTCTAAAAAAAAAAATCCAAAAAAGGACAAAGCCATCTTCAGAAAGAATGCTCCGAAATGTTCCTTTCTTTTTCGTCATTGAACCATCCAATCAGTTTTAAACTGCAACCCAACCCAGACCGAGCGTTTTTAATTCCAACGTAAAGCAATCCACCCCTAGAGAACTCGATCAATCATCTCCGTCGCGTTCGTTCCTCTTTCATGACGAGAATCTCCACAATTTTATTCCCCGTTGCAAGGGCCGATCCTCTTCTTGCTCCACGATGAACGGCTTCAACCGCAAGGCTCGTTTATTAATAAACAGCTAGAACTCGGCTCGTTCCTTTTTTCAATGAGCACGTACCCGCGTCGGAGAGTACGAAACGTACACTCGGTATATTTTAGTTGCATGATTCAGCGGCCGGCGAAACGCGAGTCTCTCTCCCTCTTTCTGTCTCTCTTTCGACCATCTTTCCCTTGTATTTTTGATGTTCCACGCGGTTATCCGCGTCGAATCTCGTGGAAAGGTGACTCTACAGAAGTTGCATCGTCGTGCGAAATTTTGCTCCGACGTCTCCGAGAGGATGATGGATCCCTTTAAGAGAAACGCGTTTGATTGTTGCTCGAAAGAAATACCTGTCTTTCGCTTAGATTGAGATTTCTGGAAATTTTTTCATCCACTTTCAGAGCTTTTACACTGTTCCATCTAACTTTTTGTAGACTTCAAATGCTTTCGTGCAAGTTCTCGGTGCAGTCGTTTTATTCTATCCAAATTTTATTAATCTACCTTTAAAAGAAATCTAAATTGTAATATAACAAGTCAACGTACCCGGATAAAAATTGAGAATCAAGAAGACAAGAACTTACCCCGATCTTCACTTTCCATCGGTGCCTAAAAAAATTCTGTAACATAAAAAATTACACAAAGTGCAAGCACCTATCGTAAAAATTACATTTTTCTATTTTCAACGACCTCCTGAACGTTCCAACCATCCCCATCAGCCACGTATCCCATAACCATAATTTGCCAACTTATCGTAAATAATTTCAAGACAGCTTATCACCGACGACTAACTTATTAATAGAAAGTGGCGAACACCTTTCCAGTCAGACGAAATTATTCCTCGAGTTATTTCGCTTTGTAATATTCCTGCACACCACCACAATTTCTATTCCCACGTACTCCACACTATCGTTCGCGCCTCGCGAGAGAGTTAACAACCACGAAACAACAAATTATTACTGTTTACGCTCGAGTAGGCCGTACGCACGAGCTTCGTGAAAGTAGACAGGCTTTAAGGGCACCGTTGTCAGCGCCGCTGCCAGTGCTGCTGGCAAATGTTTGGTGGTGGTAGTGACGAAGAGGAGGTTGATGGTGATGATGATGTTAATGCCGCAACCAGTGGTGCTGGAGTCTTTCTCTGGTCGTCGTCCTCTTTCGTGGCGGCTCGCTAAATTTGTCCGGATCGACGTTTCACGATTCTTGGTTCTTACAGTCCTCTTTCTTCGGCAGTCCTCAGTTTCTTTGGCTATTCTTCGTTGGAACAGTTGGCGGTACTCTTTGTGCATTGTGATCTGTGGTTGGGAAACAGGGAAACTATCCTAGACTTCGTGTTCCGAATATTCGTGTTGTGGATATTTTTTGGAATCGACCGAGATAATTTGTTTTTTTTTATTTTAATTCGACAACTGGTGGAAATGAAAAATATAGTTGAATAGGGTGGAGGGAATCGTCTGTACGTAATATTTAATTGGTCTGTTGGTTCTTGTGATAATAGTTGTATGGGCGCAACGTGATATAAAAATACTGTGGTACGAAATAATTAATTGATCAGTGAGCTGACGATAGTGACAAAGTGGAATCAAGAATATTATTTGCTACGAGCTTCGTCTTCGAATCACCTTCAAATCACCGTATATCACGCCACCGCCATAAAACGAAGCTGAGACATTTATCGAGCGAGGAGCCCACTTAACGCGGCCGTAAAAAAATTTTTTACTTTGCCACCTACAAAAATCAACCCTCTGCTACTAAAATATTTACCGAGAAAAAACACACTTGCTCGAGCGATTCAATTTTTCAATCTTATCCTTCTCATCCACCTGACCGAATCCTACCAACTTTCCACTCACCTCAACCAATTACCTCACAGACAAAATTCCTCGATCTCACCTGTCGCGATACTTTCACTCTTCTCGAAAATTGGATCGCTTCTTCTATTCCGATTAATTCTTGATCGAACGAAACTTGGATCGATGAAAAATTGCAAGGCCGCGGAAAAGGAAAGTTCGAAGGTCAAAGTAAATTATCTATCGGCCGGAGAACAATTATAGAAGACGTGTCTTTGGAGAACGAGAAGGAACGAGCGACGATGTCCATCGAAAACAGGCCTTTCTGTTTACGTTGCAGACGGGCCACCTGAGCGTTTTCGAGGGCAAGGACTGCGGTTCAGTGTCTCGATGGCCGTGCTCGAGCGATGTTGATGACGTCGTGCGTCCCTTGAAAAGAGCGGTGTTGGCGCACGCACGCGTCTTGGGTGCCTCGCCACGTGAACAAACGGAAAAACGCGTTCCGTCTCGCCGGTTGTGATTTTTGTGTCGTTTTTTTTCCTTCCTCTGTGCCGACGCGTGCCTCCACTTGGAGTTCTGGTCGCTGGAGATTTTTTGGAGAAGCTATTACGCGGCTGAGATTGTTGGTGTTGGTGCATGGCATGTGTTAGGTATGGAAAGAATATTTTAATTATTTTTTCTCGTTCGTTTTATCTTTCGTATTGACCTTTTTTTAACCCTTTTATGGTGTACACGAGACTCTAGCACAGACTATTTTGTATAAAACTTTGTTATTTGCGAATAATTAAAATCGTGTATTTTTGGTAAAAGAGGGTATACAGTTTTTTAGGTTTGTTTCTTCTGTGTTAATAATAATTTCCCAATAACTCCCGATGGTTCGCTACGATCTACGTTCGATCAGCGGTGCTACCAAACCATTAGCACGTTCTCCAAGCCCTAGTTCTCTTGAAAACATAACAATTCTCAGAACTTATCAACACTATGCCTCACACCATTCGCTGCCAGCTTTGTAAAAATCTAGCTCGATTTCCTTCAAACGAAAACAATAATACCACGAACGGTTCTTCTAATAACCCAAAGAAACAGGAAAAGTATAGTATTCGCGATGGTTCACGTGAACTTTCGAAAACTCAGGTTCGCACGGTAATTCATCGTACGTTTGTATTATGGACACGATTCGAGGTGTTGCGTGCTTTCTCATTTTTTTTTCTTTCTTTTTTTTTCTCCCCTCGCCATAATCAAGGGAACGACGATTCATTCAACGAGGCAGGAACTACGCCCGATGCGTACACGGAATGCCTCGTTTCGTTCTTCGAGGAGGAGACGCGAAACGCGTGTCCACTTTTCGAAGGTTCTTAAATTCGTGGACGTTCGCGATTCGTATCGTCGGTTATTTATCGTGGCTCCGGTGCACGGTTAGGCTGTTATTTCTTCCCGTTTCGCGTTCCCAGCTCCAATTAAACTGATTGCTCGCGCCCCGCGAATGATAAATCGCTCGCAGCCTCCGGACGTGGAACGCAGATCGATTTGATGATAGGTGGACACGAGTTTCGGCTCGAGGTACTTGTTTTGGACAGATTTTGGAATTTAAATTTGTCGTTCTTTTTCATTTCATTTTTTCCCTTTTTTCTTCTTTTTTTTTCTTTTTTTCGTTGATGATTAATAATTCTTTTACTCCGTTAATCATAGATTATGTATGAAGAAGCGTAAAAATTTGTAGAAATTCAGAATCTTTTTTATTGTGATTAGTGTCGAATACCGAGAAGTATGTGAGTAATTGTAAAAAAACGAGTTGAATATCGCAACACCCTGTGTAACTCAAAATATCGAAGTAAATCGAATTACTTTGCCGAGTTAATTTTCTAAAGTAATTTCTGGATTATCGAAAGAAGCGTATAACGTTTTATTTCGGTTTTACGTTACATTTATTAAGAATACTCTTAGAGCGATTTTTTTCTTTTGAATCACCCTGTGCATACGCAAAGCAGACGGAAGAGTGCGTGTTTTAAAAGTGTATTCGAGCTTGTTGCTCGCTAACTTATCGTTTTACACACCAACACTCTCTCTGCCTACTTAGCTTCATCTGTCTCTTAGGCTCTCTGGCCTGCTCCCTCTTTCGTCTGGCGCGATAAAGAAACCGTATTGCCTCAATTTAGATGCTGCACCGTTACGTCTCGTTTCATTAATACTAATTTACATCAACACTTACCGCTTACCAAACACTACGATCGTGCAGTTCAGGATCCATCAGGGCCGTACAGTTCGTTTTATCTTATACGCTTAGCCTGTTATTAACAGTCAGTGTTATTATAGGAAAAATATATTCTTGCGAATTTATATAGGATACAGTATTAACGAGTAATTAAATAATTAGTTAATTAGTTGTTTAATTCTTTCTTTCGTGTATAACTTGAATGCGTATAAAAGAGGATTATTTACGAAACTGTATTTACATTAATATATTTTCAATTACGTATTTTAACGAGTGCGTATATTTACCAGTTATTAGAGTCTGCTTCCTTTTTTTCTTCACACTCTTCGTTCTCTGAATCTTTTTTTGAAAATAAGCAAAGAAATAATTAACGCTTTTACAAAATGTTTGAATCAAGAAATATTTGATTTGGTCCAGTAAAATTTTAAGAAGTCTTACGGTTTCTTAAAGTTCTCTGCTCCGGAAGAGCAAGAAGAGACGCGTGTCAAGGCTCGTTTCCATCGACCAGCATAGGGGTGTATGCGGGCCGAACTGTTGAGCCAATTTAGGCTAATTTCGTACCGCGATCGTTCATCGTGATTCTGTCGTACCCTTTTTCTCACAGAAAGACAAGTCTTCCGACGCACGTACGGAAACTTCTTCAAAGTGGGACACAGTCCTTTCCAACTGTACAAGAATCCACAGAAATTTCCTGAACTTTGGTTTCAAACTTTATTATTAAATTCTAAGCAGAAATAGAAGAGTTATTATTTTGTAAGAAATTCATATTTTTCCCGGATGGATTCGCAATTCTTTCAAGAAATCTATATCTTTATCGATTCTTATTTTTCTCCAAAGAATTCATATTTTTCCCGATAGATTTTTATTTTTCACCAAGAAACTCATATTTTTCGCGATGGATTGCACGCTGACGGGTATTTTCAGTTTTATCGAGCTTCCTGCTCGAAGAACGAGGGATATGGCGTTTCCATTTGGTATGGTTCGCTCGATTCACCCTCCGAGAGTAGAGGACTCGTATTTTTGGCCTGTAAGCGCATTAACTTTCGCACGACGTATCGAGGGAGGGCTTTCTTTTTGGCGTGCGTGTGATTTTTCAAGTTGACGGGGATGTTCCGAGTAGAATCGAGGAATATGATTATTAGCAGGTACGGTAGGGTGATTTGTAAATTTTTCCTAGAATATTTTAAATCGAGGAACATCGATCCGACGAAACGATGTACTCCGCAATTTTTTATACGAAGAATATCAAAAGGGATGCTTAAGGGTGACTAAAAATTTACTAAAAATTTCATAGAAACAGGTGAAACGTTAATTAATTACAAAATTAATCCCGACCAACGATACGCTTAAATAATTAGAATCATCAAAATGATCACATTCGAATCACCCGAGAACCAATTTCACATTCTCTTCTCCTTCATTAATGCACGCGTTGAAACTCATTTCTCAAACACATGGAGGCTCTCCACATTCACCGCACCTTATTTTTGTCTGGTGGAGGGGATTTAATAAAGTCTGAAGCAGGTGTCACTGGCGAGACGTAAAAACGTCAAAAGTGGTAGCAGGCCGTGGAGGTTTCTCTATAAACCCCAACGTATAACACCCCCTTCGATTCCTCTCGCGTTCGGTCTCGTTCGACGAACAAAGCTGCAGACGATAGAACTGTCGATCAATCCTCCGTCGTAGACGTAATCTCGACATTTTTGCCTCGTTAGAAGTTACTCGGAGCCAGCGCCGAGGGGTTGAACGAGAATTCGATGCGATCCGTTCGGGGTGCGGCTGTGAAAGAAGCTCAGACACGCGTCATTGTGCGCGTAAATGGACGTTTCGCTGGTTTCTCGCCTCAGGTGGGACGTATAGGGATTTTCGAAAGAGGTATTTAGGTTTAGACGGAGATAAAAGTAGTTTCCAAACGGGTGGAAGAGAAATTTCGGGAATATCGAAGGTTAAGATATCTCTATTGGCGGTTAAAGTACTAAACATTGTAGCTTATTAATCTTGTTGCGTAACGAACACAGTTACACGTTTTGTTAATAAAGCGTAACAAGAGTTGAGAACGAGCGTTCTATATGTTGGGCGGGAAGTAGGTAAAATTTCGTTTAAATAAATGGAGTTTTGTTGTACCTCTAATTTGAACTGTGTTGCGCAGCGTACGATAACCCACATAACTCATGCCAACTTAATCTTGTGTGTCTGGTGGGAATCTGCCATCTACGCGGTGCTCTAAATTCAAATGAAATAAATAATTTAGAGACACGTGGTATAATAATTTTAACGGAATATCAAATAATTCTATGATAGTAAAAATAATCTAAAAATGTATCGATCGCTGGTATTTTATTAAAAAATTTTTTTTTAAATTAATATTTAGGGAAGGAATTAATATTTATTTAATATTGTAAGCGCCAAGCAACGATTAAAGGTTTCCATTATTAGATCAATGAGTAATCTGTTATATCAGGCGATCATCGTTTTCTCCTTTTATTCGGAAGTCTCAGTGAATTATTCATTGCTTCCTTGCGCAAAGCACGTTGGTGTTACATCGAACGCGTTCGTCGTAGGCTTTC
Source organism: Ctenoplectra terminalis (assembly GCA_019453375.1). Classification (NCBI taxonomy): domain Eukaryota; kingdom Metazoa; phylum Arthropoda; class Insecta; order Hymenoptera; family Apidae; genus Ctenoplectra; species Ctenoplectra terminalis. The sequence continues at coordinate 167,226 of SMSQ01003239.1, read as the reverse complement.
TTATAACTGTCTGATGTCATCAGCGTGGATCGTTCGGACGATTTCGCAAGTCGATTTTAATCGAGACCAATCAGGGCAATGACTGCAACTACCAATGAACGGTTACGTTCAGGCGTTTCATGGGAACGTGACTGAACTGCGCGAAAATCATCGATCTAACAAGAATTAGAACCAATTCTCGCCATAACTTCTCTTATTGTTTCGACATAACTCGATAATTACATTTCATAGAAAATCCTTCGTTAAAGCGAAAGTTTCAAACTTTTTGTTTAGATCGGAAAAAAAAAAATTCTTAAAATATTAATCCACCCCTCGCTGAAATTTTATTTCATCACAATTTCTACTCTGTTATCTTTCTCAATCTTTTTATTTACCTTTTTAATATTTTCTACTCCTCCCAATCAAATATCTTTATTTTTATCTCGATGTAAAAAATTTAAAAAAAAACACACGTTTTACCGAAGAAACGCAAAATTCACGCTCGAATTTTATGACAGAAACGTCAGTTTGCGTTCCAATGGCGGCGCAACAACAGCATCACAACCCCCACGGGGGCCAAGTCGAGCCATGAATGTCGATGGCTTGATTAAAGCCGCGGAATTTCGAGTTTCGGCCATTATGAATTTTCTATGCGACGCTGTCCATAAATTAGTGTTCGTTGTGGGTTCAAGTCTCTCGGGTGTGCAACTAGTAGAATCGAAAAAAAATACGGCAGATTGATATTACGGAACACGACCAGGTCCTCAGAGACACATTTGGTTCTCTGGGGACAGAATCGATCGGGGGGATTCATGATAATCGTAACACACGTTTCCTTACAGATCAATTCGCTGTCAATCATTCGTGTCGATTACAGTTTGTTGCATTTGCATTTGAATTTGGTCTCTTGAGGTTTAATTAGCTGTCGCAATTAATATTTGCTTGTGGATTTTGATTATTGCATCGATGATCAATTAAATTATGTCGATTGTTGTACATTTTACTGTTGAAATAATAACGAAGCGATAAAATTTTTAAGAGACTTTTTCCACAGATTTTTGTTACGTTACACGATTATTTATTTATTTTTCGAGTTACAATTCCAAGTAGAATACAAAAGAATATAATATAATATGTACATAATACAAAAAGAAAGAAGAATTATTCTGAAGATCAGAAAAATCTACTCGAGAATGTTCTGAATCCATTCTTTCTTTGACCTAATTGAAATATTCGCAATATCCTGCATGGTTGAAGTTCTTAGTCACTAAAGATCGAGCAAAGTGGTTGTTCTGAATTTAATATTTCCTTAATCATGTTTCGAGCGTGTAACCCCTGATATCTAACGGGTATGCAGTATAATTTACCGCATTGTTGGCAAGATTTTCACGCAAGAATTTGCCCGGTGTTGTCAGCCAGGCCTCTCCCCTCGTAGTCGATCCACCATGAACTGTGGTGAATTGAATTTAGAGACCGAAAAGCTCAGTCAAGGAGCATCGAGAGGCCATGGATGAAGGTAAACCACGTTAAACGCGAATTTACGATAAATCTGGTCCACACGGGGGAGCTTGGGAGCGTGGAAAATTAAATTTCGCGGAAATTTTAGTTCGAAAGTGCTTTGTTGATATAGAGATCTTTATTTCTTTTATTCTGAAATTTATCCGAGAATAAATCCTCTACAACGATAAACCAGTTTCGTACAAAAAAGTACGCAGTCGTCGTATTAAAAATAAAAATAAAACATTTTCTTGAAATCAGGAACGTTTCGCTACAAACGATTACCATATTCCATCTCAATTTTTCCTACACCAAAAAAAGAAAAAAAAACTATTATATTTGAAACGACAAAGATTCTTCAGTAAATAACATTCGTCTCGCAATATCTTGTTCCATCTTCCGTCCGAACGCTTCGTATACATTTAATCCGACCTCGTAAACTCGAAGATCGCGAAACAAGGGTCGAGAAGCGTCCGTCGTTGAACGACTCTGCTGCAAACCGACGCTTTAGCGCAGCTTACGATTTAAATCCCTTGGGCCGGGCGAAACCGATGAAATATCGCTGCAAATTACCAACAAATTCGACGAGAGAAAATTTCGAGCCCCGCGGTCATAATAATCACGAAGAAATTTGACGTTGATTGAGACGTGCATTGTGAAACTTCTGAAAATAAACGGACCAATTTAATCTGTTTTATTTTTCTCCTTTTTCTTCGCGCGATTTATGATAGCAATAATTTTAACGAGGTAATGAATATTCATGGGGAACTGGTTGTTTTTTTTTTGTTTTTGTTACAGATTCGCGGTTTCGTGGTGCGTGACGATTTCGTGTCGGATTCGTTTATACGGTCAGTGAAAAAAAAAAAAAGGTGTAATTACAGCCTGATGGGCTGCTCCAATTAATTATCGCGTTCGTGGCTAAGCGGCGTTAAAGCTTGATGACTAATATGACAAGAAGATGACGTCACTGATACAGAGGGAACTGGGGCCTCCGCGGAATAGAGAATCCACCAGTAGCAATGCGTCCAGCTACCTGATGGTGAGTGAAAACGATATTTTGAAAGAATATTTTATTAATGTCAATTCTAACCAGTTTAAAATATTGGTAATCGCATTAGTCGCTCTGACGCGAGGATTAAAGATTATCGAGATGAATTTTAATCGATCGTACTTGTTGACAATTTTTTAGATACAGATATTAATTCCACTAAAGCTAAGATAGATCTGGTCAATTTTTAAAAAGTTCTGTACCGTAGATCGTAGAAACGGAATTTTTTTCTTTTTTTTCTTAATAGATCGTTATAAAAATTGCCACTCTATTTTCCCTAAAATACGAATTTTTAATAACACATTTAATTACACACGAAACATATAGGATACCAATAAAAGTACAAATATTCAAATCTAAAGTTGCATCACCGAAAAACATTATTAAATCTCTTGAAACCAGTTCACCGCCCAAAGCACCGTACCATTTACCCAGAATCACCCCCAGACGCTTCTCTATCAATTCCAATCCCGTAGGAACGTTCTCAACATAGATTCTTCCCTCCATTTCGCCTGGTAATCTCCAACAAAAAGTTCCTGCCGCTTTCCCAGCGCTATCGTTGTCCAAATAACTTCTGATACCAGCAACCCTTATCCTTATCACGCCTAGGCGACCGAGGCTAGAGTTAGATCTAGTCGTGTTAGGAGCATTGGTGTCGTCGCGACAATAACGAGGCGACGATCCAGGAAACGGGAACGAGCTGGCGCCTTGGTGCGTCGAAAGACGTTAACGTTTGACCAAGATGAGCGTCGCGACGCGTAGGGTGCGTGATATCGTTTGTCAAGGGGTTGGGGGTTGGAAAAGTTTCGCGAAACATCTCTGGGATTCTTCCTCGTCGCCATCCTTTTGATTATCCACGCGTGTGCCACGTGTCTCTTTCTTCTGACACGGTTTCTTGCTTGAATTTATACGAGAGTTGAATCGGAACTATTTTTCAGGGGGTTGAAATTTTCTGGGAATTCGTTTCTTTTTTTATTCGTCGCGTTGTTCCCGTCGGAATTCTTGCTGTGAAGTTTAGTCACTCGATGGTTGGTGTTTGAAAAATGTTTTTGTCATGCCTGTAGATGAATCGTTTAGAAATTTTGTTCTCGTTTCGAAAATTTGTTTCAGTTCTTACAGTTGATTTTATAAATTGGAATCACGTCGGACTATTTTCCTCGCTGTCTTTATCCTCGTTCTCCTATTTCTTTTTATTGTCACGCATACTTTTTTATTTGTATTACATCGATGCTGTTATCTCTTACATTCTTACGAGCCATAACAGAAGGACAGAAGATGAGAGAATGAAATAGCTTACTTTTTCCTCCACCATTTACCCTAACCATTTTTCTTTTTCGTACCTAATCCTTTGTTTATTCTATGTTTAAGCCTCCTTTCTTGTTATCGCAAGCTACACCAAAGGGTAGAAAAAATAAACCTTGATAGTACCAAATCTTGAACTATTCCAACGATTACCAGTTTTAATCACCACCCACTGTTCCACTAATCATTAACAATAATTATTTTCCTGGATAACTGCCACAAATTCGAAAATTGTAGCTCTACTTTCCCATAAAATTTGATCGCGCATAGCCATCTGAAATGACTCCAAAGCTCGCTTCACCATTCCGCCTCCTCTCAACCACCATTTCCACCCCCGTTACTTACCCCCCGTCGAAATTACTCTATTCCACGTCACCTCCGCTTTTTCCCCCCTTAAAAAAACTCTCTAACGTCGCCATTTTCACCGCGTGCAAACGATTCTCTCGCGCATTTCCCATTAACGGGACGCATCTTTTCTCTGGAACCGCGCCCCCTATCTCGCGCGCTCGCCTCTCTCGTCCTGTGAGCGTTTTTCGGTATTGAACCGACGGCGTGGCCGGAATTTTATAAACGACGGGGAAATATATACGGCCTAGCCAAGAAGAGGAGATGCCTCGAAAGGTATGCAAAGGGGCAAAAAGTGAAGCATCGAGGCGGACCCGTAGGGGGTCGACAGCAGAAAACGCCAAGTCGGCGGAATCCCGTTTAATGCAAATTTTGTCATGCACCAGAGCGATATCTCGCCGTTGTGGAATTAATGTTCGCGATGTTTCCTTTTCATTTCCGGCCCTGTCGGCCCGATGCGATTCTCAAAACGTGATGGATAACCGAAATTCCCACCCCTCGTCGATTTAAGGGTTGCTTTGTTTCGAGTTATGGTAGAACGATTTAAGTTAGGTTTAGGGGACGGACTTTGATTTTTGATAGTGGTTGATTCTGTTTCGTTGAAGAAATTTTTAATGGTGCTTCAGAATCGTATAAGGTGATTTATAAAAGGCTTCGGTGTGAACTGTGAAGTATATAATTTATTTATTCTGTTAGACTTCGAAAATTGTGATGTTTATCGCACGACGGACTTGGGTTATCGATCGAAACAAAGTAAATTTATGCGACTTTCATTTTGAATCGTTTACAAAAAATTGGAGTTAACTATATGGTAGGTATTAACTTGTTCTGTTACTAAAATCGTCAGAGTTTTATTTAATTAAACGGATCTCTTTCTTCAATTGTATAAAAATGGTCCCAGGTTCCATCGATCACTCGAAACGTAGAATTAGGCTGGTTCGTTCAAAGAATACCCGTGACAATCGCGTTTCGAGAGAGGCAATTAGATGAAATTTGAATGGGCCTAGCTGTCTGGCGATTATGCGAGAGCACGAAGTCCATCCCCGCGTCTTTCACCCTTATGGGGACTATTACGTCCCAGGGCAGCTTAAAAACGCTTTAACTTGCCGCGTGGATAAGAACAGATGGTTCTTCTGTCCCCACGGAAACACGTAAGCCATGCGAGTTAATGCTCGCTGGAATATTCAGAAGTAGTCACGGAACGCCTATTTTTCACGGGGCGTCGCCTTCTAGGACGCATTAAGAAAGTGCGTAACTTTCTTTTTTTTTTTTTTTTTTTATGGCAGCGATTAAAATTTAATAGTGGCGTTTCTGGGACAGTGAAAAATTTCAGTGAAAAATTTCAGTGAAAAATATCTTAGAATTCTTTTGAGAAATTTCGATGCAACAGAAATTTGATTTCCTTTGTAATTTTCGTAATACTAAAAATATTTAAAAAATATCAGTTCCTTATTTTTAATTGTATCTCAGTGCATTCCAATTCTGCAGTAATAAATCGGTATGTAAATTTTTCCAATTCAGTTTTTGGTAAACTATTTTAATTTCATTCCTTCGGAAAATATAAAACCTTAAATATTCAAATATTTTGATTCGCAACTATAACTCTATCTACGAACGAAAAGAAAATCTTTACAACCCACATGCTCCTTCTACAAATCACTCGCGAAGATTCCATCGGGGTACAGAACAGGTTCACAGGCACGTTATCTCACCGATCTGAAAAACTGGATCGATCGATTTTTACCAAGCGCGATATTCAATTTCCTCGACACAAAATCGGATCGATAAACGGCAGGGAGTACCGAAAACAATTTCCAGCGGTCAAAGGGAGGCTTAATCCGATGATTAATTCAATTAACAGCGACTGATCGGGCTCTGCACGCTTTCAGAGATCGGTAGACAGGACTTTAAGCTTCATTTGCATACCGGTTGATCCTCGAACTGCGGCGGAAGCCGACTTCGTCCTTGATACCGTAGTTTTCCATTAAGAGCACCCTACACGGTGTCTTGAAACGATTTATTGCCATTAATCAGACGGAGAATAAATAATAAACGCTACAGAAATATGTAATAATAACTCTGCTTATAAATCGAGACAAAAAAAAAAGACATTAAAAAATATGTGACTAATTTGAAAAAAGAAAAAAAAAGAAAAGAACAAACTGGAGAAGAAATTGCACTTGTTCGAGCGCCATAAATTACGAGAAGAAAAAACAGATGAAAGGTATCGCGATTGAAAAAGTTGAAACGGAACCAGACAACGGTGCTTCTTCGACACCCGGTGCAGTTCAATTGAGCCAGATCGAAGGACATCTTCGCAGACACCGGTTCCAGTGTCTAGAAAGTTTCCTGTCAGCCGACCGTCGATACACTTTCGATCCTCCTGGCTTTACTTTATCTCTGCGAATCTCCGGCTGCAATTAGCTGAATCCTCTCCTACCAGATCGGTTTGTTTCGACATCGATCGAAAAAATCGGTCGGTCGGTCGAGACTCTTGTAAGTCGAATCGATCGCGATCGTGCTATCGAAACATTCCATAGGGTAGTTTCGGTGTCAAATTTTGATAAATACACAAGAGACCGTGGATAGGCACTGCGGAACTGTATCCCAAATTTTTCTCTGTGTATAAATGTATCTATTCATTTATCTATATTTGCTTGCAATATTTAACACCAGAACTACCAAAGTGGTCAAAGTGGCCCATTCATAATTTTTTATATAAATTTTATAAATCGACTATGGCATCTCGGAGGCAATTTTCCGCGATTTTTTGTTAAAAATGTAAACAAAGCTTTGTTTACCTTGCTAATACAAAAATTATGATTTTTTCCGTAGAAATAAGTATGCTTTAATCGCCGGTAGTTCTACTGTTAATATTCTATACAATTCATTATTTTTTCACGTTTAACTTTCGTTTAATGTTCAACATATTTTTATGACATTTTATCCAAACACGTATACACTGTATGCACGTATGTACATTTCAATAATTGCAGCATCCTCACAATTTCAAGCCACGAGCCGCATCTGAAATGTTCTAACTTCATTTACCTGTATCTCTCGTAAAATGCTTCAACGAATTCGTTTAATTCCACCGGAAACTCGCGACTGGTGTAATTCTTTTCGTTACTTTACTCGAGGAAGAAGCTCGAAAGAGGAAGAACATTCAGGAAAAACGTAAGAAAAGAAAAAGGAAGAAGAAGAGGAAGAAGAAAACCGAGGCAAGCGTTAAACTTTTAGGCGAGTGAACGCCTATCGGGTCGGTTCGGTCCATCGACGTGGAAAAAAGTCGGACGCATCGCGGCGAGGGTGAAAGAGGAACGCGAGAGGAGCCGATAAATCCTTCGTTCAATCAAGTTAAAACGATGCTAAATTATTTGGAAGGGCATAACGGTGCTAAGAATCGAGGCCTCGAGAGTGCTACGCTTGCACGATCGTTCGGTGGGATTATATTTTTTCGAAGGGGGTGGAAAAGAGTACCGGGCCACGCGAGGGTGCACCTTTAAGTCGACGACTTAAAGGGCGAAACCTTTAGCCGTGGGGGTGGTCAACCCTCGAGCGACTCGAGTATCGCGAATTTTCGCTGAAAGGACCTGCAGAAATTGCGTTCTAGCTCACAATTTAGTTGGTTCTCGCTTTTTTTTTTTTTTTTTCTTTTTTTTCTTTTTTATTCTTGCGTGTGTAGTCTGATAGGGTGGTTAAGAGGAAATGATTTTGGAGGTTCTACGAGGTGAATAACACTGAGGTTTCTACTTTCTTTTAACGCGTAAACGAAAAATACTCTGGTTTACCGAATGAAAATTTCACACGGATCACTAGCAATCTGTATGATGTGAAATGAGTAACGAGAATAAAAAAAAAATAGTGTCACATTTTGTCGGAAGCATACTCCAAAATATTTAGCCTGAGAAGTTGTCTTGAAATTTTCCGTTACATTTTTGCTGAGCAATTGAAATTTTTTAACATCGAAGAACGTAGCGGTTCGTTTAAAAATTCTAATAGTCCTATTTTAAGGACCATTAAGCGAAAATACCAAGAAATCATTTTTGTTTGGACTCAGATGTTGCTATGGAAATTGAACGATAGGTCGGTGGCACGCTCGTATCGATTCCCAGGCACGAGTACACGCTCGGTGTACTCGTGGCTGCACATTTATGTTAAAGTTCAGTTCACTCACCTGCTGTGATCGTAAGAAGGTCTTTTACCATCGTACTACGTTATTCCACGTGACGAAATTGAGCGTCGAAGTGCTGGAGGTAATCGGTTACTGAAAATTAATTTCATTTATAGAAAATAAAATATAGAAAAAGTTTCTAAGATACTACTAAAGTGTAGAATATAAATGAAAGAATATAACTGAAGTTAAAATGTTTCGAAACTACATAAAAAAATAGAAAATATAGACAGCGGTTACAATTTTTTCAAACTAAAACCAATACTTGAATATTGATTGGATCACAAATCGGGATTGTCGGAAATATGGTCGCATGATCGTGTCGATCGATTACCGGTCGGATCGTGACAAAAAGACGCGGACGGTTCATTCTCGTTCGGTCTGGTTCTCCTCTCTTTTTGCGTTATTCTCGGAATCGCGTCGAGTGCACCGTGTAAAGTGCAATTCAGAGTTGCGTGTGCGTCATTCGCGTGGAATTGGCGGCTTTATGCGAGTCGGCGAAACGTTGGACGCGACCGACCGACAGTGTTTACCGTTTTAGAGAGGAAATCGAGCGGTATCGTGGCTTATCGTCCGTCGAAAAATTGAATTTGCCGATATCTTTTCGAAGGAAGTCGAGGAATCAGTATTCCGGGGTGAGTAACAGAATTGAAATTATTTTTAGTAAATTTAGTATCAGTTTTCTTCTTTAATTCTGCTCTGAATAGATAGATGAAGAATTAGAAATTAATTGAATGTTATTTAAATAATTTGTTCAGTGTTATCACTGTAACTACCAACGTGGTCAAAATGACCAACTTCTAATTTTTTATACAAATTATATACAGATTTTTGCAAGATTTTTTCAAGTTTTTGTTTCTCTTTAAAAAATTGATCTCTCTTGCGATTAAATATTTTTTCACGTATCCTTCATTTTGATTTCTTTGGTGTCAATAAGTGTAATTCAATCATCGATAATTCTAATATCAAACCAGCAATATTTCATCTCTCATAGTCCATCTTCTACCGACACGAAGAACTCTTAATGAAAACTATAATAGACACCATAAAAGAAAAGAAAAAAAAAACATAATAAAATTGGATATCGCGAAAAAACGTAATGGAGTCGCGGCTTAACACCAACACCGTTTCACGCGTACATCATTCCGAGTAAATATCGGCGAATCGAGCATCGTGTCAACAATTTTTCCATCTCTTCGTGTTTCAGCCGCTAGTCGACCGATTAATTTTTTTTTCTCTCCAACGCGAACAGCCTCGGGCACGATTAATTAATTCCGTCAGTTGCGAACGCGTACCTGCACGATTCGAATACACAGGAGTTTTGTCGATTCCTGATCGATCGATCGAATAGTCGATTCGAGTACAATGGAGAACGAGAACAACGTTGAACTATCTTGAACGAGGAAAATGGTTGTGAATAATTAAGCTGTTAATTGGACCGTTTTGCAATTGCAACTTTTTTTTTTTTCTTTCCTTAAATTGGAATCCTTTCGAAAATTTGAGGACGAAGTGTGACAAAACTCTAGATCGTTATCGATTCAGTTACGTTCATATTTTTCAATTTTTATATCTTTGTATCGATAACAAAATTGATATTAGTAGAAGGAAATGTATGTTGATATTTTTATTTTTTTTTATTTTTAAAACAGATAGTTATTATAGTTTCGAGACATATCTGTGACATATGTGGATGTAGATACAGTTCGATACGCTATCGGTGAGTCATCAGACACTATCGCCTCAGGTTTTTCAAATTGAAATTGTAATTTGAATCACAAAAAAAAAAAAAAAAAGAGTGTATTTTATAGATCGCGTGTAAGCGAAGTTAGCGTGAGTTAGCGCAGATGCAGTGTCACTGCGCGATCGGAAAATAATAACAGATGGAATAAAATAGAATCGTGTGAAATAGAAGGAACTGCAGTTTAATCTGACTCTGTGAAAAAGGCGTAAACGCGTTGACTTGCGGAAAATTCTGTACGAACGAATCCAGTATTCCATTTCATACAAGAGCGATGAATTTAAAAAATAATCCACAAGGTTTTTTATCTTCCGAATAACCCGTATGCTTTTTCTATCTGTTAGTAGGAAATTTTAATAACTCCTGAAATTTAACTTGTATTTTTTTTAATCGTGGAAACTCTTCGAATTAATATTAATCCTTAAAATAATCGCAAGCAGGTGCTCTTAAAACTAATCTTCCCGCACTCACTCTCCCTCTTCCTCGTTCTCTTTCGCACACGTTTAATTTTACGGTGAATTCACTTTCAACATTCTAACATATAGACTACAGTTTTTTTTTTCTATACAAATTCATATTTTTGTATAATTGTTTGATTCATTTAATACGAGTACTATAGTAACCAGTGTTTCATTTTAATATCTTATTTATATATTTTCTTGGCCTCAAATTTTGCATAAACGCATAAAATTTCGCGGTCTACTAATACGCGAAGAAAATTCCGGTTGCAGAGGGTTAAACATCCATAACCAGCATCGATCGCGACCCAACCATCTCCTCCACGATCTTCATTCGCGTCACGCGCAATGGAGCTCGTAGAGCTCATAGATTCACCTTCGCTGGAACCTTTTTCTTTCCCCGCATCTGCGACTTCGTTCCTCGAGCGTACTGCTGACTGGTACACGAAGATACATGCGTGTATATACGCGGGAATACGCTCTCCTGTTCTCTCTTTTCCACTCTCCGGTTGTCTTATCATCCCCGGTGTCGTGTGTTCGTGGGTACACAGAGGCTGGTAAATAAATGGTGGCCACGGGAAACACGTAACATTCCCGATCGAGTGCAGCTGTCGCTGCACACCGTGTGTGCCGATAGTTTCGGACCGCAAGTGGACGTGGAAAAATTGCATTTAGAGCTGAAATCAAGAGACGTGGCTTTTTATTGAATCAATCTATGGCAGAAAAAAAGAACGTTGCTTTTTGTTTCGAGATTTTATGCTGCTCGAATCTTCTAGGTTTTACACAGAGATGTATTGATTAAAAATGAGCTTCAATTCGGCTGAAATATTAAAAATGGAAATTCAAAACCTAACAGGCTATCTTCGACCCACTCCTCTCGAATCCTCTCAACAGACCCTCGGTCCCTTTTCTCTCAAGACACCCTATAAACGATCCGCTTCCGGTTCACCGTGTCCCTATTAAACGAATTCTTCCAACGCCAGTGGACATTCGACTTTTGCGGCGACGGGAGACGTCGCTAACCGGACGCGCGTGTTCGACGTTTATTTGTCCAGGCTGCACTATGTGCGTGCATCGTCCATTACGATAACGAGCTGCCGGCACTGGAGCCCGTTTAATTGTCGTTTGTGCTGCCTAATCGTTGTTGCACCCCTTCCATTCGTGCCCACAAACTGGCATAAACACCGCGTGGGGAGAACAACCGACTTTAACGTGGCGCATGCAAATGCAGACGAATAGAGTTAGTGCATCTATTTATTTATTTATTTATTTTCGTCTTTATTGGAAGGCTGATAATGATGCCGGATTCTGAGGATGTAGAGAAGATGAGTTCAATTAAATGAGAAGGTTGATTAAGTTGGAGAATGAATGTTTGGTGTCAAGTTTGAAGACTCGTGATCGAGTTAAATTTATTTTGGTTTATTTTGGTTTAATACGAATTGATTTAGTTTAATCGTTAATTCGAGTACGAACCATAGAATTCGTGATTAAATTCATGGGTCGTGTTCGGTTTACGAGCTATTCCAATTATTTCTTTAATTTAGTTTGATCCAAAAAATTTGTAATTCGACGAGTTTACTTGAAGTTGGTCTGCCGTAATTTATGAAAATTCGATTCGAGAATCGCTGACGTTTGAGAGTTCGTGATTGAGCATAATTGTAGTCAATAGAACCTGAACCTGGTGTCTTGTCTATATCTGAGTTTCATCCAGCTAAGAGAATTCGTGATTGAATCTAGTTCTAATCAAGAGAACCGAAACCTAGCATATATCTAACATAGCTTCGGCATCTGAGATTGCAGTTCTCTGGAATGTGTGATTGGACTCCAATCGTTGGGACCTGTATCTAAAACCTAATCCCTATCCAATTTAAACGCGAACCTCGCACCTCGTTCAAATTTTCTTCGTTTAATTTTCACCTTTTAATACTCCTTTAGGTACCCTGAGTACCGCTGCAAAATCAAAGTATCACGATTCATTATTAGATGGCGAAATTTTGTGTATTTGTATGAAAATTAATGATGAAAAATTGCAAAAAATATCCAAATTATTGTGATGTCTGGTAGATAAAAGTTCTTTTATTTGCTGTATTCTCAACAATAGAAAATTGAATAAAAATTCACGATCTATTCATCATGACACCAAGGTATAAAGAAATGGAATCAATCCCCAACGTATCACAACCCTCAGAACCCGGTACATCGATTCTCCCTGTTGATGGATCACTGATTAATAGACTACGTAACAATGTAGTACTGTACAGTATATTCTGTCGCTCCCTATACGATGTTCGACGATTCCTCTGGGACAGCGATCGCGTATGGGGTTCCCGAATTCTTTGTCCCGTGCGTTCGCGTCGTGGCAGGCAACGTATGACAGAGTAAAATATGAAGCGATCTATGTGTATGGGTGCGTTATGCAAGCTAACAGACCATTGGACGGGACGTAAGACATACATTGTCGGCTATCTCGAGCGGAGATCTGAATGACTTTGTTCTGCTTTGCTTGCTTCGACCGGGTAGACACGCAGAGTTCACTAGCGATGGGTACGACTAGAACTTCGAGTGAATCATTTGGACACGTGTTACACTCGTAAAAATTGGTATTCATTCTTCGTATAATTTATAAAGGTTTGAATTAGGGTTTGAATTAGGGTTTGAATTAGGGTTTGAATTAAGGATTGGAAGTGATCAGGTTGGTTTCTGAAAGTTGGAATAATCTGAGGTATTCGAGTTTTATATAGTCCATATTTAAATTCAAGTTTTAAATGGAAAAATTGTAAATTTTTTAACTCGTATTCTATCGAGTATTTTATCAATGTTTTATGTTTTTTTTTGTAACAATTGCTGCTTTGACTCTTTCTCGTGCACTTGAGCACATATTTCACTAGTTACTTTTCCTAGTCACGCGTTTTATTCTCTTTTCCTCGCGCGCTGGTATCTCGTTTTCTACACCTTGTTATCACACCTGGGATACCACCATAGTACCGGTCTTTCCTAGCCATTCTTATCCCCTAGGAAATTTATTCTGCAGTCGAGTAAACCGTAATTTCAAAGTATTTCAAATAATACGCTAACTCTTTAAATTATGTCACACGAGAGAACAAAATTCGAGACAAATTTAAACGAGATAAATTAACGAAACTCTTGAAACTCTCGAAATCATCAAACATTCGGTATCAATGCTATTGCTGTTTGCTAAAATTTTCCTAGACGCAAATTGAACTCATTTACCGATTTATAAATAATTTTCGTCTACTTCGTGGAAAGTTTTGCATTATTCCATCGCTTCGGTCGATGGATTTAATTAAACAAAGGACGGAATCGAATGAAACGGCGCGACAACTGTACAACGTGTTGCACGCAGGCAACGAACAGCGGTCGGTGCTGATTGGATCTAATCCGTTTAATTCGGGGAATGAGTTTCAGCGGACCATTTTAATTCGAGCCGTCGTCGTGTCGCGTTTGCTCTTCTTCTCGAACTTCCGCGGCGCGAAGGGGGAGTGTTGGTAGCCCTGCTCGCGCCGCGACCAGCCATTGTGTTCGCTGTTTAACAATCGCAAAGGGGGAATCCTGAAGAGTTTCAACTCGATACAGTTATTAGGAACTTCGTGGATCGCGTTGTTTCGAACATGTACACCGAGAATTCACGGGGAATCTCTCGATGATCGCAAGTTGTTCGAAGTTGGAAGGGGAAAGTAAGGAAAGGAATTCGTCGAAAGCGAATGGTGAAGCCTGGGAACGCGAAGACTGTGATTTCAGAGTAGGGATTTGGAACGAGTCGAATTAAAAGATTAGCAGAGCGTAGTGCAGAGCATAGTAGACCATTGTACAATACCGGAGTATATTTTATGTAATTAATTACAACTGTACTGACTGAAAGAAAAATATACGTACACGGTGGACTTTTCATTTTCGTTTGCAACATATTTTTCCGTGCAACGTCAGATTGCAACGTTGATCTTGATACATCTGGAATACATTTTCATCGGAAATTAGATTCTTATCGTTTATTGTGGTATAAATATGCGCTCTGAGAAAGATATTTTTAACAGACGTCAGGAGTTCACGGAGTGTGAATACTTTTATCAACCATCGTGCATTAATCGTTCGGTTTCGTACTTTCTTGGAGCAATTTAATTTGATGGAAAGTCTCTCTATTTGGGCAGGTTCTATTCCAAGTGTCTCTAAATCAGACCAGCGCTCGATTTAGAGTATAGCATCCTGCGTTAGTGTCCACTCCAATTCGTCTTCAACCGCTTTGAATAGCTATAGTTTCTGGGAAGTTGCTCGGGGTTACTCCAACTTGCTTCAACTCGATCTGACTCGCGTTATATCCTCCTCGAACCGTCCAAGTACTTAATATACTTACGTACTTCGATCCTTTCGGTAGTCCAATCTTTCGACCAAAAGTTAAAAAGATAAAAATTCATAGGAACTCTCAGCATCTCGGTTTACTTATCCTAAAACCGAAAAAAAGGGGATTCATTAATGTAGATCTCGGTGCTTTGAAATCATAAAAAAGCGGTTTGAAAAAAGCCTCGACGACCCTGACACGTTTGAAATTTTTAATAAACCCTATCACTGGTATAAAAAGGAGCAACGAAACGGTGTCAGTCTATTTTCATCTATCTTCAAGGCGAGAATAAGCCGCTTTCTCCCCCTGGCTCGACCATGGCCGAGTTATACACTCGCGTTCCCTTATTCGCGGCTTTTCTTTCCCTTGGCCCCCATGAAAAATGCAGGGACGATTTTCGGATCCCTTCGTCCATGACCAAGATCACGAGTCAAGTGTCAGGTCCACTTTTTTGCATTCTAAGCCGCGAGATCTTCATTTAAGATAGGTCCTCTGACGCGCGCCCCTCTGAATGACAATGGACCGGAAGGGTGTCAGTATTATTTATACATTCATCCGCGCTTTTTCCCGATCCTTTGTCATCCCGTGTATTTCTTTAGTTTGTCATTCAAATGTGTCCTTTTTTTAAATTGACGACGAAGGATGTTGAAGGTGGGATAAATAGGTTAATCAGATGTATTGGTCTGTTTAATTCGAGGGTATCCCTTTGTGGTGTCTTAATTTATAATGTCAGTTAAGTTTTTTCGACGTTTTCTTTATTTTGGTGTCTCTTTATTGAAGATATAAAGAAAATTCTAATTTATATATTTTACCTTATCTTTTTTTTTTTAATTCTATTTTTAAGTCTTCTTTTTTATAAGAAATCATAAAAATTGTTGCAATGCTATTCTACCTTGGATAAAGTTTAATTTGGATACAGTTTGAGGTTGATCGTACTTTAGTACCAATTTAAAAACTGCATCCTCGTATGATCACGACGAAATTACTTTTCTTCGATGCATGAAAATTTGGTCGATTGGAAGAAGGATAAATTTTAATCGATTTTTTTCGTGAGTGTATTATGGAATGTAGGTTTCAAAGAAACTGTGCGATGTAACAGTTCAATGGAAGTTCATCGAACGGAGCGTTGATCATTTCTACGGGTTCCATCGGATTTCCAGCGAGAAAGATCGACGAAGGGTTTCCGTTGCTTTGGCGAATTCATCGATTTTCATCGGCTTTGCGAGCAAAGCTTCGACAGCCGGAATATCTAACCGGCGTCCTATGGGGTTCCATGCTTCGTTGCTCGCATGACTCACGCCAAATACACACGAGGATCCGTGTGCGAGCCAAATATTCACGAATCGAAAGCGTACGGTTAGGTGTTCCTCGCTAAAAACATCCATGTTCGATGAAAATTTAATTCTCGTTCTTAATATTAATCACTTACTATTTTTATTTGAAAGTAAACGTGGGATGTGATTTTTGGAACATTATTTCGATATTTCTCCGAAGCTCTATTTTCATTAAAATTATTTATACAAAATTAATCCACCCTTGGAAGATACTCTATTATCGGCACCGTTTAACTATCACTTATTGCGATCGATAAAAAATTTTCTCAGCGATAAAAATGCCTTCGACATTCCCACGATAATTTCTGATTATCTAAAAGTTAATCTTATCGAAAGTAATAAAATATCTTTTTAATTGAACGAATTGTATAATTCTCAGAAATTAACTAGTAACGTGATTCTACTTTAAAACAGTTGCGCTGTTCAATATCAGTTACAGAGTGTATAATTAATCTCACTTGATCCATTTTTTCATCCCTTAAAAAAGAAAAAAAAAAGAAAAAAAAAGGCGAAGAAATAAAGTATTCGCAAGCTTCCTGTAAACACAATTACATTTCAAACTCTTCGTTCCCGACTGACGAAGAACAGGATGATGGAAGCGGACAGGGTTGGCAGAAGAGAACCTGAAAATTTCCAAAAGACAACGACGTATCGTGTTATCTGTCAATCGAGCCGCATTCAGGCGGACGGGTATGAAAATTTCAGAAATAGTCTGAGATTTCTGGCATAGGGAGTGACGTACCCGTGTCACAGGGAGACTCGATACTCGTATCGACAGATTGCGGGGGTTGGAAGTGGTGAATTGCAATTACATCAACTGGATGACCCTTTAAGGTCGTGGGTTCAGCGAGGGATTTAATGATATTTAAATTGCACTCGAAGAAATGCATCGTGCAGACTGTGTATCGTATTATTTCGACGAATCAATGCTTGAATTTTAAATTTAGACTGTAGATTTTTAAATTCGAGCAAAAAGTTAGCTTAGATTTCTCCTGTAAGATTAATTGCCGTACGTAACGGTGAGCATTAATATTAGATATTGTTAAAATTTGATTGAACGTGCTGTTAACGTGGAAAAAAAAAATATAAACAGAAAGGCAACTCGTGACTGCCACTTGACTAGCTAGCCACCCTTTTCGCCGCTCGGAACTTCCATTCACCACACGACATGGCTTTAATTGCGCTCGGTTATTGTGCAATGCCGTATCAACGTCGACAGAGTGGCTCGAGCCGTAGCTACATAAATAATGAACCGAACTAAGTTCGCTTTTATTCGCGGATCAGTCAGTGGATTGACTTCAAAAGCGAAAAAAGCAATAAATAATTCCATTTATGAATCGAAGGATCAATGTGTTATATTGAAAGAGGATTTCACGTTGAACGAAGCGGGGTTGGAAATCACTTTCAGCTTAAATGGAATAGAGGAGCACTTTTTATTTTTATTTTAAAAATATTTCGAGTGGAAAAAGTGTCTTTTGGAGGACTGTTCGGGGAAACTTTAACCCTTTGTGGTTTCGTTTTTTCCTTTTTTCATTGCTTGTTAGGAAATTGGTCGCGTTAAATAGAGCACGAAAAGAAATAAAATTTCTCGAATCCTTGTTACTCGAAAACAAAAGTTTATTCAATAATGAAAGCATTATTGTTCACTTTTTATTAAAAGTTTGCGTCTTTAAGAAACGTGTCCAATCGATCTAATCACGCTGATTCTCGTCACTCTGGAAGATCATGGCTCGCTGGTGTAGCATAATTCCGTATTAGTGTCGAGACGTTACCCGATAAGAGACAAGCACGATGAGATTACAGATTCACCGGTCTAACACAGACACACGAAAGTGGTGGATGTTTGGTGTAGAGAGACCTGTTATGCTCGCGAAACGAGAAGGGAAGTTAGTTTATTACAAAAATTCCCTCTCGACCGGGGATCAGCGTCTGAAGTACAACCCCTTCAAACGAGGTACGCTTTTTTCATAAACGAAAATTGTGGTGGTCGTAAATTTTGATGATCACGGTGGTAGGATTGAAGAGGAGACAGGTTGCCTGTGAATTAGAGCATGGGAGAAAGTTATGTTCGTCTAATTACGTATTTAATTAATGTTCACCCCTTTGATAGGGGTAATATTTTCTCTGTGTCCTTCGTTTCGATGTAAAAATTATTTTTTTTTCATAAACAGAAGAGGTACTGCTTTATTAAAATCTACCACTTTTTCATTTTTATTATCAGCTACCGAGAATATCTGCAAAACGCGTAAAAAAAAAAACATCCCTCTTGAAAATAAACGAAAAATAAATACTATATTTAACGATTACTTTCAAGAAAAAAAAAAAGAAGGAAAAAAAAGGAAGAAATGAAACGTAGAAACCAATCACCGGTACCATATATGTACAACAACTTTTTCCCCAGTGCACAGTGGGGGACAAGAAATTTCGCGTTTCATGTTCACCCCCCGCCGCATCGGCTCGTGTTCCCCGCGCTGCATGGCGAAACTTTATCGGACGTCTTCTCCACATTCAATATTGACTTTGCGAAAGTGCCTCCGGATGGAAACCTTCTAANATAGATGAGCTTGAATAATACTTTAATATATTTTTATTACTTTATTTTATAAAGTTTTGGTTAAAATTTAGAAACATTCGTACGAAGTTGAATATATATTTCTGAAAACTGTAATTCTAAAATAAATAACAGACCATACGCGAACCGAGCGCAAACATTGATATTAGTAAACCTATTATTGCGCAACATAGTACGACGCTCGCAAGCGGAAACGGCCGATGTTCGATTACAGTGTTCTCCTGGTTCCTGGATGAATTGCGTTATCGCGAGGCAACAGCGGGCCTCACGGGACCAGCGTTTAGGAACGATTTTACGACGCGGTTTCACCGTAACACGGCTTCAATTAAGGATTAACGTGATTGCAGGTGGCCACCGCGTTCTATCGGTGTATACCAATTCCCTCTGACTTGATTATGAGCGTTAGGTTAACGAGACATATTCCAAGTCTGAAAATTTAATTTCATTTACACAGCTCGTCGTTCAATGACCTTTGGTTTGCACAATTTCTAGAAACGATACGACGACATTTGGTCGACGTGTCTTGATATGTAAGAAANTTTTTTTTTTTTTTTTATTTCAGTTAGTGGTATTGAACAATAGATGAGCTTGAATAATACTTTAATATATTTTTATTACTTTATTTTATAAAGTTTTGGTTAAAATTTAGAAACATTCGTACGAAGTTGAATATATATTTCTGAAAACTGTAATTCTAAAATAAATAACAGACCATACGCGAACCGAGCGCAAACATTGATATTAGTAAACCTATTATTGCGCAACATAGTACGACGCTCGCAAGCGGAAACGGCCGATGTTCGATTACAGTGTTCTCCTGGTTCCTGGATGAATTGCGTTATCGCGAGGCAACAGCGGGCCTCACGGGACCAGCGTTTAGGAACGATTTTACGACGCGGTTTCACCGTAACACGGCTTCAATTAAGGATTAACGTGATTGCAGGTGGCCGCCGCGTTCTATCGGTGTATACCAATTCCCTCTGACTTGATTATGAGCGTTAGGTTAACGAGACATATTCCAAGTCTGAAAATTTAATTTCATTTACACAGCTCGTCGTTCAATGACCTTTGGTTTGCACAATTTCTCGAAACGATACGACGACATTTGCTCGACGTGTCTTGATATGTAAGAAAAGAGCGTTTGATTAATGTTAGGTTCTTAGATTGCTGAAACATACGCTATTTTTTTTTTTTTTCTTTTTTTTTCACCTCGCACAAATGTATCATTATTCAATCTAATTCCAACACGCGTCAGCCAGTTGTAACTCGCTTAAATTCGTTCCAACCCTCTCCACCACCCCTGTATCCTCTTCACCCTTCCCCTAATTCATCCCAAGCATCACCAATTCGTTCGAACGCGTTTCTACTCGAGTTCGAATTTTCATTAAAAATATACAGAGCGATGGTTTCGAAGCGAGAGCGGTGTATTCATTAAAGAGTAAAAGGCGATTGATGTAGCGCTGCGAAACGAGGTGTGCTTCGACGACCCTAACCCCTTTTGCTTCTGTTTCAGCTGCTTAATTCCCTGGCGACCGATTTGGACTGCATGCTGAGCGAGCTCTGCACGACCCCGAATTCCTACGAACGGTGAGTGCTTTTTCTTCTTTCTCTTGGTCTTCGTCTTCTTCGAGGTCAAGACCAGGGCTATTGAAGCCGATCGATTCGATAGACCGTGTACACGCCTCCGGGTAGTCTCGTTACGCGTTTCTGAAACGTTGTCGCCCGGAAAGGAGCTCGTGGATGTTTGGAATTTTTGTTGCGAAAACGTTGGTTTTATTAAAACCTGTCGGAGGATGTAAATGTGATATTATAAAATATCAGCAAAGAGTAACGTTACAAAATATTATCCTCTATATTTTTTTTTAATATTCTAGAACGACACAGTTAAGGGTAGGATAAGTAACAGTTAAATTGAAACAGAAATCTAAAGATTTTTCAGAGAGTGAAATATTATAACAATTTTAACATCGTTGGCTTTCAAAGTAAATTATTATCGTCGTTTATTAAGATAATTATCGTAAAAAGCGTACTATTAAATTCGACAACAAATTAATCATCCATGAGTTCGATTCCCACGTCGTATAAAGTATTCAAACAACACCGTAACCAACGGACTGTAGATTCTCTAAGGGGTTGATAGCTACCCCTTCGCGTGACCACAGTTAAATCGTGAATTCCCGTAATTTACGATGGAAATCTTGGCGGCGCCTCCACGATGGCCGCGTGTACGAGGAATAATTTCCATATCGTAAGGGCTCCACGGTGATCTATGGGAAACTTGGCCAACAATATCCACGACGCTATATGGGGCACCGTGTATAACGGCCGCCCAGTTGGATTAAACGCGCGCCCAACTTTCGACGTTATTGCGTGGCCGCGATTTATTTCGCCCTGTTGAATTATCATTAGAATGTTGATCGGATGAGGCAGAAATTGGTGGAATATTTCTTTCGAATTCAGGAGATAATTGTTTCATTTTTTTTTATTCCTTGAGTAGATTGTTTTTTGGCTTCGCTAATTTTTTTTTTTTTCATTTATCATCAATCTGTAAGTTCGTAGGTTTAATATCTTTTAAATTATTATTAAAATTCTTTCGTTTCGTTCAATAAGTACCATCAATCGCTAATTGTATCTACTAACGTGTCTCGTTCAAATTCAACTCATCAAACTTCGACGAGAAACTTTCTCGAAAAAATACTGTTCGCAAGAAACTACTGTATTTGTTCGTAAAATACACAACGGAGACAAGAAGAGCTCGTTATTCCCGAAGGATATTAGAAAACTTCCTCTGGACAAGAAACGACAGGCAGCCGGCAGCCAAAAGCGATTATACATAATATTATGGCGTTGATCCCAGACACATGCCACGAATTAGGTGATTTGTTCATGGAAACGCTAATTTTGCACGTATTTATTGCTCTATTTGTTGCTCCGTCAATTTTCCCCATCAACTCCACCTATCCCGCTCTCGTTTTTCATCCATCTATCTTTCTTCATCTTTGAGAAGCTGCAGAAACGAGATCGAGATGAAGATTGATGCGACAGCTTTCCTTCCCGGAAATTCTAGCCGTGAAACTGTTCGAATTAGAGGGAAAGGATTGCTCGTTGAAAGCTGGACAGCAAAGAGAGCTCGTTTATTAATTTATATGTCAGCCAGCCAGTGAAGCTTCCGTATAAAGTATAATTTAGTGTGTCAAATCAGTTAGACGAGTGTGACTTTCAACACTGACTGAAAATGTGTTATTTTTGTTTATTTTGTTTATTACAAAAAAAAAAAAAAGATTTATTTAACCGGTTGAGAAACGGTTTAGAAATCTTGATGCTGCAACACAAATCGTAATTAGTTTATTCTTACATTTTCAAGATGTACATTAATCAGAGGGGAAGTTAATCGCAAGAAGATTCCTGGCATTATCTCGAAGCAATCTAAAGAGCCGAGTTCCTCTTTGTTCTCAATTTCGTCGCAACTTCAAAAGTCGCCGACCATTCATAAGGAACTTGTATAATCTATCAAGATACCCATCTGGTCGTTTGCTGGAAAGTTCCCGAGTTTCCCCGAGAGTTTCGAGTTCCGCGATAAATTCTGTGGGAACCGAGATTCGTTCGCGTTGTTCGTAATAAGCGACTCCAACAGCGGCAATAATCGATACAGAGAGAAGAACTACAAATTAATAAAGCTATCGAACATCGCTCCAACGATATCAGTCGCAACTGGGCGAAAATTTCAAAACCCACTCGACTATTTCCACCGATCGTAAAAATCGAGTTACACGCGTTGAACAGAGACGGTTGATCGCGAAGCAAAATGCGACGAGGGGATGGAAGGGACGGGGATGGACACGGAGGACATTTCCGGGGATGCTGAAAACGCGTTCAAAAATAGGATACAGAGAGGAAAAGGACAGAGAAGTCAGGCTTGATATCCACGGTGGTAGTAGATGGGAAAAAATGGAAATTTCATTCGCGTCAACAGCGAACGATACGCGTACGCGCCGCTGAAAGGGTAACTCGACTCGTTATCGGGCCGCGAGCTCTTCCGTATCGAGTCGATCCTCTTTTTACGTCGTTTTTCACGCCGACCGTGCCGTCGACCGACCAGTATCCCGGAATTTCCTCTCTTGGAACGAATTAAAAATAATTCGAGCGCGTTCGAGCTGCTTTTGGAAGCGTAGCCGGGGTGCTGCTAGGTTTTTATGCAAATGCCAGAGCGAAGCTCTAATAGGGATTCGCGTGAAATAAGAGAGCAAATTCTGGTGTTGTTTCGAAGGAATTAGTGGGTGTTTGCGGCGATGGTTCGCAGTTGTTCAAATTTAATTACGCGGTTGCTGGTGTCTCGGTCATTCGTTTAGGATGGTGTTTGAAATTTTTTAGATTTGTTTTATCATTTATGCAATTTCAAGAATCAATTTACTAAAAGGACCGAATGTATTTCAATCACGGCCAGACTTGAGCTCCGCCATTGAAAAGCAACGCCCTGGCGTATGATTTTCGACGCACCGATCAGATTTTCGACGCCACGCCACTGTCACTTACAGCCCCTGGAACAGAAGCGACCGAAATCGCGTTCCACCCCTCAACGGGGGCGGGTCGGTGGAATTGAAATGAAATTCCATCCCCAGGCCGCAGCCCCGCTGCCGGTTGAATTATTATCGGCCGGTAATCTCGCTAAAAAGTTCGCCCTCGCTGAAATATCGCCATTCTTTTCGTTCCTTCCGTGGCCCTCGCTGGTTCCTGTTTTCACTTTCGCTGTCTTCGTGCTTACTATGCGTCGTACGAGAACGGCTCCGTGTAATTGGCGCGACGTACGCCAATTTCCTCGAGCATGCGACTAATAGAGCTCTATAAGTCATCGTAGATAATCGATTATACGAATTACGACCGCTTCTCTGATTGAGCTTCGATTAAATGCTGGAAGCTTGTGTATAGTGTTATGGGACGTGGATTATTTTCGAGAAATTTATAAAACGTTGTTGGAATATTGGAATATTTTAATTTACAATATTTTAGAATATTAAAGAATTTTTATACATTTCGAGGAGTTCGGTTCGTTGTATTTCACAAAGGAAGAGAGTCGATGAATTTTGATTCGGAAGAACTGTGACGGGGGTGTTTTGTAATGTTGTGTAGAAGTTTCTGGGATGGTTGAAGCTGTTTGTGTAAAGTTAGCGGTGTTACAAGATATGGAAATGACAGTCGAGCGTTTCTCGTCTCACTGCAAAACGTTCTCAAGACCTCTTCAACTATTACAATAGTTTTCTTTGAGCGTTTCAACCAGTCGGAGACAAGGGTTGCTTCTGCCGAGAGGTTTCCTACTTGCTACGAGAACACTCTAGTCGACAGGACTGTTATTAGTTTGTAAATTGTAGTAAAACGTTTTCAAAAAAGAGTTACTATTGTTGATCGGTTTAAAAGACATTGATATTAATAAATGGAACGTTCTAAACCTACTTCTACTTTATGCAGTATATTTTATGACAATAATTATTGTCTGTTTTTTATAAAATCAAAACTTTCGTTCTCCAATTATCAGAAAAGGATTCGAGTGCTCAGTTTCATCAAAACACCCCTATTACCACCCCAAAACAAGATCTCGTATCTCGTTTCTCATTTTTCGTCGCTAAAACCACCCTAATTCCCTGCTCCAAGCTTCGAGAGGGTTTTCTTTACGGGATGATTCGATTAAACTCGGTGTAATCTTCGATTGATCCAACGTTACACCGCCTCGTGTCCACGATACTTCTCTTTTTACGAGCCATCCAAACGACCCCTTGACCGTAAACAGAGTTTTTACAGCGTCACCACGAATTCCAGCCTTTTCCTTTAACGATTTCGTTTCGTCTAAACGTGAATCTAATACGAACCACGGTGACGAAACGAGTCATTTTTCTTTCCTCTTCCTATTTTCCTTTTTTTCTTCTTCTCTCGTTCGGGCAGCCTGTCTCGATGGCCGGTCGTATTAAAAGAGGATTTCCACGAATTTCGTGATCCATCACGAACCGAGTGCTGTTTAGTGGAGAAAAGCTCGTGAAATATTCGTGGATCACGTACGTCGGAAAAATAATACCCGAGTAATAATACATGGAAGAGAGATTTCGTAAGTTGGACGGAATGAGAAGTCAATGATCCGATTATTGGCCACTGTTTGGTATTCTGGTGTTCATTTTCGGACGCTTTTATTAAATTGGAAGATGAACGCGTGATATTTGCGACTAAAAAAGAAAAAGGAAAACGGAGATAGATGCGTCGTTCCCCGTTCAATTTTTAATTAAAGCAAAAAAAAATAATTTACGAATCCCGAATATAACCCGAATCTTAATCTTCCATCGTCTTCATGCGATCTTCGACACCATCCAACTAAACCACCCTTCCAAACCGACCCAAAACCTCACACTTGGCCATCCATATTCCACTTTCACTTGTACCACCAACATAGCCACCAACGCATCGCAACAAATCACCATCAACCTCTTAATCCAACCTCCATCATCCACGCTGCCTTCATCGGACACACCGTTCTACCTCTCGATCGCAATTTATCTCACGAAACCCTTTTTTTCCCGTGGAACTCGTTAATTCGAGCCGGTCGCCGGAGCGTTGTCTACGTAATCATTAAGATAATCATCCATGTTGGCCTGCACGGCGCGCACAGGCTATCGTAATCGATGTAGAGCATAAATTGGATACACGCCGGTTCCCCTCGGGCCACGTAGTCTTCCCCTTTCTCACCCTTCGTGTCCTTCGATCTCGCCTCGCGATCGATAACGATCACGTTCGATCCCGATAATTGGCCTGGTTGTCGTTAATCATTCAGCTGGCCAGGCGTCAGGTGGACGTCGAGGGTAACACGCGCTCTCAAAACTATGTATCGATGATTTATATCGGGAATCCTGGCTACTGTGCTTCGCATAGCGAAACCATAATGGTGGCTCGAGTTTCTTTGCGGTTTGGTTCGGGTATTTTTCGGGGTGTAATTTGATCGGTTTTGAAGGGTAGGTTTTTATGGCGGAGGGTGGGTTGTTTGAGCTTGTTTCTGGGTGTTTGTGACGGTGGAGGAGTTGAAGATGGATTTTGTATGGGGGATGGGTAGAATTTATTAGTTTGTTTTTCTCTCTTTTTTTTTTAATTTAGAACTTTTGAAGCGTTTAGTGCAATGAATTTGTAAATTAATAAGTAATTTTTTAATACTCTCTGAATAGTAGGAACATAACTGTGTACTGTACAGAAGTTTTGTGTCAGTATTGGTATATCGTTAGAAATTATTTGTTATAAATTATTTTTATGTTGGCTAACAGAAATTTATTTCAGAAGCAGAAAAATCTTTAGCGAATATCGGTTATGGCACTGTTGACTCTTGGCGATACGATTCATGCGGCGAGCAAATAAAATTCCACCCCTATTTCATTTTTGCTCCAAGAGATTCTGTACTCTGTATAGCTTTCACTAAGCCTCTCTTCTCATTTCCCTCGTATCGCGTTTCATCGTCCACTTACAGCATCGTAGCTTTCAACTTCAGTCCATGAGAGGACATAGTAGCACGTTGACTTCTAACTTTTGCAAACTGAAATTCTAGCAGCCGTATCTCTTGAATCGCTGTATTCAAATATTTATTCGTTAAAGTAATTCGTAACTCGAAAATTTTTCGCTGCATTTATATTAACAATCGTAAAAATCTAGAAACAAAATTTTTACCAAAACTGATCCAGAATTGTGGAAAAAAAAAAAAAAGAAAAAATAAATGTTAAGATATTAAATTTTATTCATTATATTACTATTATACAAAATTGATATTTAACATAATCAGATATTATATTTGTTATTATATAAAAGAATAAAAACAAAAATTGCAAGCTTTAAAGATACTCGTAGCGACGCCGGTTTACGGCGAACGAATTTGTTTTCGAGGGCGAACCATAAAATCCAGTCAGTCGCTTATCGGCACTCGAGCGAACAACACGGCGCTCCTGACGCTCCGATTTCGTTCGAAATATATTTGTTATGCATTTTAAGTCTTCAAAATTAATTTTATCTTACTTTTAATTCAGCTATTTTACTATTCTTTCATCATTGCTGATACGAAATGACTTTACCTCCATTAAAAAAATAAAAAAAAAAAAAAA